>MU004185.1:145333-161229 GCA_010093605.1 Lophium mytilinum | reverse complement strand
TACTATTATATACCTAGTATATTAGTAGGTAGGCTAGGGCGCATCTAAGTAGAGATTCTAAATTAGTACTTAATTATAACTTACTTTAGTAGCTTTTAGTCTTATAGCGCCTTAGTAAGCTTTACTATATAGGTAGTATTAGGCATAGTTATTAGAATAATAGTAAGGGCGTAGGTATCTATTACCTCTATTTAGCCTTTTAAGATTAGAATGTTTACTATAGAATTAAGTTAGTATTTAGTATATCTCTAGCGCTTTTAGAGGTTACTATATTTCTCTTTAAAGGTTACTATAGACTTAAACCTATTAGTAGACTATATTATAGTTATTTAAGTAGTAAGTATCTTTTTAAGTTCTACTCTCTATAGTTTATTTAATTTATTCTTTATAACTAAAATTTTATATATACTATATAGAAGATTAAAGAATTAGTTAGCGCCCTTAAAGTAGAGTTAGAAGAAGGGCTTAGTAGTAACCTCTCTATATATAGATTAGTCTATTAAGTCTAGATACTACTATATATAAGCTAGACTTACTACTTAGTCTCTATTTAAAGTATATTAGCCTTTACTATTCTAGTATAATAGATTACGCCCTGTTCTCTAGTTATATATTTACCTATTACTAGCCTCCTGCCTCTATACCTATTATATTACCTCGCGCCACCTACGCGCTAGCCCGTCTAGCGCCTATGCGCCTCTCTTCTCTATATATATAGTTTCTACCTAGAAGCCTCTCTTTCTACTCCTTATATAACCTCTTAAAATTAACCTACCTAGTTACCTTATACTACTTAGCTCCTCTACACTATAACTATAATATTAGGTTGTATTTAATACTCTAACTAGCACTAATTCTTTTTTACTATTACTACCTTAAACCTTAAACCTTAATCCTTATTTACTAAGCTATTTAATAGCTTAAGTTCGCGTATCTATATAACTATATATATAATACTAAAAGGGTATATAGCTATACTACTTTACCTTACTAAGTGCTACCTTACCTTACTAAGCGCTATTACTATAAACTTTATAATAAGTAATCTACCGCCTCTACTAGGCGCTAGAGCCTCTACTAATAACCTAGAACCTAGATATTCTAGGCGCAGTAGCTTATAACTATCTTTCTACTTTCTACTATTCTATATATAGTCCTGCGCACTCTCTAAATCTTCTTATAAGACTCTAAAGAGCGCGCCCCTTTAAAAGCTAACTAAAGAAGACACCTAATAGTCTACCTAAATAATATATATAGATAATACTTAGCAGGCTATATAGAAGAAAGAGAATTAGCTTACCTAAGAGAACTAGCTTACCTAAGATAAAGACGCTACTAAAGATAATAACATTAATAATCTTATATATACCCCGGATTTAATAATCTACAGCTCTATTACTAAGTACTATACTTCTAGCCGGGGCTGCAACTGGGGTATATTTCTTAACGCTATTAATAACGTTACTAAATTTCTAGATTATTTACTCCTGCCCGGTAATAACTAGTTTAACAGTTTAATTAAAATCGCGGACTCTTAGGACTTCCTTGCGCAAGTCTAAGCTAACTCTATCTACTTCTTCTATATTCTTAAGAGCTATTAAGCTATAACTAAAATCCTCTAGTAAATATGCAAGGATAACTAGAAAGTGCAGCATAAACTCTAGGATAAAATTAGAGTCCTTAAAGACAAATATAATAAAAAGAATAATAACTTAAAAGCGGCGTATAAGAAACTTAAACGCCTACTTAATATTAAAACTAAACTAGAAGAATGTAAAAATAAACTCCGCACTTATAAAGAGATAGTAGCTTCTTTTAATAAGACTATTACTTCTCTTAATATAGACGTTAAAGCCTAGTAGAAGAACTATATCTAAGCTAATAAGTAGTCTATAGAGTAAGAAAAGATTATAAAACGCCTTATAGCTAACCTTACCTAAGCCGCTAAGAATAAGTATAAATATAATATGCGCCTTACCGCTTTAGAAAATAAAATTAAAATACTATAGATACTTTAATATACTTCTATACCTGCGCCTATAGAAGCCCCTTCTATAATAACGCCCCCGGTAGTACTCTATCTATACTACCCTATTACACCTTTTATTAACCCTATTACTATAGCAGCTAAAGATCTACTTACCTCCCTTAATAGAGTAATTAAATTAAAAGAAGCGCAAGCTAATAATAGCCCCTTAGTAAGCCGCGATACTAATTAACCTTGCTATACTATAGAGCACGTAAGTAATAATAATTAAGCTTACCGCACCTTAGACTATATACGCGGTTGCTATAACTTTAGCCCGCCCTTATCTAATAATAGAAGCCCCCCTCGTCGCCGCAACTGCATATATAGTCTATCTTATTATTATAATTACTTCTATAAGCGTTACTCTTATTAGTACTTATACTTATATTTACGCTTACGCTTATAAAACGCGAGCTATTACTATTACTAAGACCTCTATATTAAGACGTCTAAAGATTATTAAAACCTTAGTATTACCCTAAATAAAGTCCCTTATATAGAAGATAAGTTCTAGCTCTACCTAGATAAGTTTAGAGATAATAAAGATAAGTACCCTAAGTTCTATTATAGATTTCTAAATAAAGTTAACTATAGTAGCTACGCTATAAGATCTAGTAAACTCTTACGCCTTACCTACCTTAGTAAGCAACTTATAGGTATACCCCTTAAAGGCTTCCGTGCCTAGTAAGATAGCTACTAGCCCTTTCTTACTATCTAAGAAGCTATTATATCCTTAGACTTCTAATATAATAACCCTAATAAGATTAGTACTACTAAGAATAAGCTTTATAAGCTTATCTAGATAAGCGGTATAATACCTAATTAAATATAGAAGCTAATAAAGTTATATATAATCTACCTTCTAGGCTATAGAGGCTATAATAACGTCTATAACCTTAAGTAGAAACTTCGCCTAGATATTATTACTAGTGCTATTTTAGGTAAAAGCTTTACTACTAGCCTATAGTATATTAATGCTGCACGTAAATAGCTCTATAATAATAGTATTAATAAAAATGCGCAACCTACTAACTATAGCTTTAGAAACTTTAACTACAACTAGCCCTAAGGCTTTAATTGCGATAGTCGCGACTATAATAACTATAACTGCAATAACTATAACTACTATAATAGTAATCGCCGTAACTATAATTATAATTATAACTATAACTATACTCTACACCTCTTAACTACCGCTGCTGCCTCTATAATATAAGAGGATATTAAAATTACCCCTTCTTTTAACTAGGTACCCCCTAATAAGCTTTATAAAGGTAATAGAGAAGCGCTTATAAAGAATAGTAAATGCTTCCGCTACTATCTTTTTAAATACTTTACCTAAAACCTATACTACCCTATAAACTAACTTAATAAACTTAGCTTTAGCACTTATTAGATAGATTTAGCACCCTATCTTAATAATTATGCTACCCGCGTTAAAGAACTCTTAGATAACAATAACAGCTTTAATAACTATAAAACCCTTAATAATAAGCGCGCCTCTAGCTACTCTAAAGGTAAGGGCCCCTAGGGAAAAGTAAGGTTGTAGACTATAGTTGCGGTCTATAATATAATAAGAACTTAGTTATAGAAAATCTTTAGTATAGAAGGCTTATTATTTTAGTAGCCTCTCTTAGTAAAGCTTAATAGAAACTATTTTAAAATAAAGATAGAGAATTTAACGTTAAGCAGGTAAATAATATAGTTCTTTTAGCGATAGTATAAACCTATAAGAAAGAACAACCTATAGAAATAATAAAAATTAATTCTTATCTTAATTATAGAGCTACTAATCTCTTTACTAGTACTAAGTTCGCGCACTTAGTAAATTTACCCTTAAAACCCCTTAAGAAAGCCCAAGTTCTAGAACTTATAGATAGCTTAGCTATTACCTAAAAAGTAATATATAAAGCCCTCTTAAGTATAGATATAAACGGCTACTAAAGTTATTACTAGGCCTATATTATAGATCTAGGAGACTATAATATTATTCTTAGCCTTAACTAGCTTTAGGACTATAACCTAGCAATTAATTAGAAAGCCGGACGCCTAGACTTTATCTATTTACGCTGTAAACCTTATAATAGCTATATATATTATTTTAATTGCGACTCTATTACTATTTAGATAAATAGTATATATTTCTATAATATACCTAATAACTACTATAACCTTATAGACTAGAAACCTATTAGTGCAGACGCCTGCGTATATATAGCCTCTATTACTAAGTATAAAGAATAGAAACTAGAATAAATTCCTTATTATATTCTAGAAACCTTAGAAAATAAGAATAAGAATTTTATTATTACTTATAACGGCTTGCAAGTTATCGCCTTCTATATAGATAATAACATCCTACTTAAAGCCTATAAAATTACCGCTAAAGATATTAAAAAGTTTATACGCGCTAAGATATACCTCTTCTATAAAGAGATAATTAAATAACTTCTAAAGCGACTACGTTGCTATATTTATATCTTTAACTAAGCTAAAGTAAATACGCTTCCCCCTTATTACCCAGGAATTAATTATAAAATTAACCTCCTTTCTAGCGCTAATAAACTACCTAAAGCCCGCCCTTACACTATATCTAAAGAAGAACTTAAGGTTATTAAGAAATAGATTAATAATAACCTTAATAAAGGGTTTATACGTAAATTATAATTATCTATATCCTCTCCTATACTTCTAGTCTAAAAACTAGATAGAGGAGTCTAATTCTATATTAACTATAGAGCCGTTAATAAAATAATAATTAAAACTTAATACCTACTACTATTAGTTTAAGAAACCTTATAAAAGCTTAGTAATACTAAATAGTACTCTAAGCTTAATATTATTTCCGCCTTTAACTATATTTAAATGCGCGAAGGTAATAAAGGCCTAATAGCCTTCTCTACCTAATAGAGCTAATATAAATTACTTATTATACTATTTAGCGTTACTAGGGGCTCTAGACGTTTTTAGTTCTATATTAACTAAATATTATATAACTATCTAGATAATTTCTACTCTACTTATATAGATAATGTCTTAGTTTATATAAATAGCACTAAAGAATAATATAAAGAACATGTAGCTAAAGTCCTTAAATAGCTTAATAAAGCCGGCCTTAACTATAACTTTACTAAGTGCGAATTTAATAAGATAGAGATTAAATACCTAGGCCTTATTATTATAACAGGCGGCGTCTAGATAAACCTAGACAAAGTTACTACTATTATTAACTAGAAGATACTAACATGCCTGCGCAATGTATAAGCGTTCTTAGGATTTACTAACTTTTATTAATATTTTATACACGTATTCTTTTATATTATTAGCCTACTTACGTCTATAATAAAGACTATAGACAGTAAGAAAACTAAGCTTAAAGCGTAGTTTACTTAGAACACTAAATATAATAAAGCCTTCTAAGCGCTTAAGATAGCGTTTACTACTATACCTATTCTATATTACTTTTAATACGGTAAGAAGGTCTATATTAAAACTAACGCTTCTAACTACGTTATTACTAGCGTTATATCTTAAGTAGGGGAGGACGGCCTACTCTACTCTATCGCCTTCTTCTTATCTAAAATAAGCCCCTAGGAATGTAACTATAAAATCTATAATAAGAAACTGCTTACTATAGTTAAAGCCTTTAAAGAATAGCGCCCTAAACTAGTAAGTACTAATCTAGATAACCCTATAGATATACTTATAGATTATTATAATCTTAAGTATTTTATATTAACTAAATACCTTAATTATCACTAAGCCCGCTAGGCTAGGTTCCTCGCCGGATTTAACTTTAAGATTATCTATTAACCCGGTATTCTTAGAGGAAAACTAGATAGCCTTATAAGAAGATTATAAGACCTTTCTACTAATCTAGATAACCCCCGCAATTAATTCTAATACTAGACAGTCCTTAAATCTTATAACTTAGGCCTAGGAGTTATACTAATACATTTACTAAATATTATTAATATAAGCTTACCCGATAACGGCCCAGGCTACACGCTAAATCTAATTAAGCTAGTGCCTTACTATAAAGAGTTAGACCTATTACTAGCTATAGAGTCGCCACCGTTAAAGATATACTCTTAATTTCTTCTAGCACCTATAACGCTATATAGCTACGCGCGTAATAATAATATTAACCCTAACTCTAACTCTAACCCTAACTCTAACCCTAACTCTAACCCTTACTTTAAACCTAATTCTTCTCTTGTAATTAAACTACCCCCTATAAATAATAATAATCTCTATATAGAGCCCGATCTAGTCTATTAGCGCACACTTACTAAGCTATTTAATAAAGGCTATTTTAGCCCGCTATAAAACTTACTAGAGCCGCTATTTAATTCTATACTTTATAAACTTATTACCCTTATATATAATAGTAAGCGCGCGCTCCCTTAATCTCTACGCGATATTATTAGTAACCTAGACATCTTAGAATTTAAAGTCCGCCGCAATTAACTATATTACTACAGCTAATTATATATACCTATATATAATAACTTACGCCTTAAGCTCTTACAGCTTACCTATAATACTACTATTAGCGGATACCTAGAAAAATATAGTATATATAAACTTATTTAATGTTACTACTTTTAGCTAGGTATATGCAACTCTATTAAAGACTATATAAGCGCCTACTATAGCTATAAATAATTAAAAGCCTTCCGCAATAAGAAATAAGAACTTCTACGTTTACTTAATATACTAGAATAATGTTAGACTAATATTACTATAGACTTTATTATAGAGCTTCCTCCCTATAAGCATAATAGTTAAATCTACACTAAAATTCTTATTATTATCTATTATGCTAGTAAGAAATATTACTATATCTCTATAAGCAGCACCTCTATCTATAATATTATTAACGCCTTTCTCTATAAGATCTACCGTCTCTATAGCCTCCCCCGTATTATTATTAGCAACTATAATCCGCGCTTTATCTTAGATATTTAGAAATAAGTTTATAAGCGCATTAGCGTCTACTAGAATATTTCTATAGCCGCCTACCCTAAAACTAATAGATAAATAGAAAATGCGAACACTATTATAAAAGCCTATCTTAGGCAGTTTATTAATTACCGCTAGAATAACTAGGTTAACTACTTGCCTATTAGGGAATTCTTAGTAAATAACTAAGTTAACACCTCTACTATAATGACCCCGTTCTTTATTAATAAAGGTTTCCATCCGCGCTTAGGTCTAGAACCCCTATCTAGAGTTACTAATAACGCTAAACCTATTCCTATACCTATTCTTAGCACTAATACTATTATTTACCGTTAATAGCTTAAAGGTAATAAGCACGTTAATTAAATAAAAGATATATTAAATAAATGCAAGGCTATAATAATATAGGTATAAACTAAATAAGTAGACTATATAAACTAATATTATAATCCTCTACTAAAGCTCTAAGTTAATAATTAGGTATAGCTTAACGCCTATAATGTAAAGATAACCCGCCTAAATAAGTTACTTAATTATAAGAATCTTAGTTCTTTCCGTATTATAAAGATTATTAATAAGGGCTACGCCTTCTAACTTAACTTTATAAATATAAGCCTTAAAGGCTCTTAAACGCACCCCGTCTTCCACCTATACCTACTCTACCTAGATAGGTCCTGTCTACTACTAGGCTAACGCTAGCCACTGCTACCTCCCGTTTAGGTAATTAATTCTATTACCTCTAAATTAGTTAAATAATACACAATTACACGCATTATTAATAGCCGGTGGCGCGGCCGCGGGCTAAAAGAACGCCGCTACCTTAAATATAAAGGACTCTATAAAGGATACTCTACACTATAGAAATAGTAACTATAGAAATAGTTTATACCTAAAGCTACGGATCTAATTAGTAAATTCTATAACCTTAACCCGGACGCTAACGGCCCTTATCTAGACTTTAAACTAAATAATAATTAGCGCGCACGCCTTACTAATAATAATAACACCGCTTATAACCTCTATACTACTAACTATTTATAATTATAATTACTCTACTATAAGCTATATTCTTATCTTTATATAATTACCTCGCTATATCTCTATACTATAATTAAAAATAGCCTTATATAGTTTATTATAACTTTATATATAATAACTATAATAAGATTAGAATTCTTAGCTGTATAAAGTAGGCTAAGCCGTTATAACGGGAAAGCCCTTATAAGTAACGCCTTAAGTATACTAGCTTCTTATATATTAGTATATAACTAATAATTAGCTAAACTATACTATATAATTTACTATACCGGATAACTATTTATGCCCTTATATTTAAACCCGACACGGCCTATAATACTATTTCTTTTTCTTTTCCTTTTTCTTTTTATTTTCTTCTAGCGTTCTTAAACGGGGGGGTAGTATAATAGATTACGCCCTATCCTCTAGTTATATATTTACCTGTTACCGGCCTCCTGCCTCTATACCTATTACATTACCTTACGCCGCCTACGCGCTAGCCTGCCTAGCGCCTACGCGCCTCTCTTCTCTATATATATAGTTTCTACCTAGAAGCCTTTCTTTCTACTCCTTATATAACCTCTTAAAATTAACCTACCTAGTTACCTTATACTACTTAGCTTCTCTATACTATAACTATAACATCTAGACTATATATTACTATTAGGCCTAATATATTTAAATAGTTAGTTAGTATTAGTATAGGTAGATACGCTTATATTCTAAATAAAATAGTTAGGGTTAGAGAAGAGGCTGTAATTTAATAGTAAGTAGATTATTAGAAGAGTTTAGGGCTTTAGTCTAATATATGCTAGTAGTATATTAGCTATTATTATAGAAGGTATAAGTTACTATAGTAGTAGCTACCTTCTAGAGGGTTAGAGTTAAGGCTAGTATAATATTAGGCTAATAATTAGATTAAAACTAAGTACTATTACATCTAGTAAGATATTAGTTATATTAAGAGACTTTTATCTAAACGCGTATTTAATAGCTAAATTACCTAGTAGAATATAGATACTATATAGTAGTTAATTAGTTCTCTAAATATCTAAGTATTACCCTATTATCTTTCTTATCTACTTCTAACCTACCTCTACTAATTTTAAGCTATACTTAAGGGTTAGCCTTATAGTATACTATAATAGATAAATCTAAGTATTACTAATCTATATATATTCTAGAGGCGTAGCCTATAAAATATAACTATATAATTCTACTACTTCTAGAAAGGCTAAATCTATAAAAAGAAGCGCGCTAATCTAGTTATTAGAGCGCGAGCTATAAGAAATAAAGAGAGAGCGGGAACTACTAAGTAGAGCCTCTAGAAAGCGCCGCCTAAAGTAGTAAAAAGCTATAAAAGAGAGAGATATATAGGCTAGTTAAATATAGACTATAGTTAGCCTAGTACTAGCGGAAGTAAGTAAGTAGATAAGAAGTATAATAAATATATAGGTAGGTAATACTAGTTTTTCTAGATAGGTTAAAGTAGGCGTTCTCTATATAAAGGCGGTGTGCGCGCTAGTAGAGGGGCTAGAGAGTAAAAGTACTTATTTAGTAAAAGAGAAAGTAGGTAAGTAAGCTATTCCGCGGTATAAGCTAAATTAGTAATACTTATAAAAAGAGTAGATAGTAAAAAGATATATAAATTAGTACTACTACCTACTAGCTTATAGGGCGTAACTTTAGTAGATAATAAGCTACTATTAAAGGTAGAGAGGCGCGTAGTAGCTTAGGTAATAATAAGTAGTATAGTACCTCCTTAGGTAGCTATAGCTAACTTTTCTTTCTATTCTAAGAATCTTAATCTATTAGCTACTAATCTAGTAAAGCTTATAATACTAACTTAAATAATAGAGGGGGGCACCTATATATAGAAATTAGCCTTCCTCTCTATATTAACTAACCTAGGTAAGTAGAAGGTAATATTAGATAGAAGTTATTACTAATCTATTAAGTATTACTAAAAGCTAATAGGTATAGATAAATATTAAGGTAAAGGCTAATTATTACTAATTATTAGGTAGTAGAGTTTTTTAAGCTATATAACTCTTTACTTCTATTATATTATAATATAGCCTATTTACTAATTATACACTTAATTATACGCTACTTTAAACTTTATCTTCTATCTAGCCTTTTAATTCTAATTCTTATCTACTATTCTTATCTATCTTTCCTCTCTTATCCTCCTCCTCCTCTATCTCTTTCTTCTCTCTTTTTCTTCTTCTTCTTCTTTCTCCCTTATATGCTAACTTTCTTCTCTATACCTTAGACTTATTTATATTTACTATATTTCTAGTACTACTCTATAAGTACTTCTTTAATAGATATTATACCTATTTAAAAGTATAACTAAGAGTAGCTACTTCTATTACTAGCGCGCGCGGATTTATATATCTTCTATTATAGTTACCTTATTTTTTAATGCGCGTAATTCTAAGGTTAATTATACTATAAGTAGCGTTTACTATTATAACTTTATAGGTAAGTAACTACCTTACTTATTACTTACTATTACTATTTATCTAATATTATTAGCCTTCTACCTACCCTTGCCCGCATTACTATATAACGCTATTCTATCTACTAACTCTACCCCCTTTTATCTACCTTTCTTATACTCTAACTTCTTATTTTATTTACCTAACATGGCTAAAGAATTAGGTTAACGCACTAGTTACTAATAACGCCTCCCTAATAATTAAAATAATAAGAAGTTTAACCTAGATAAATAGTTATTAAGTATAGACTCTAGTTAAGTAGACTATAATAGTAATTTAAAGCTAGATAAGCTAGATAACTACTATAGCCGCTAGCCTCCCTGCAGTAGCTACTAATACTCTAAACCTACTTAGGGAAAGGCTATAATACTTCTAGTAGACCTGCTATATAATATATTTATATAGAGTAAGATAGTATTTAATTTTACTAAGAACTCTAAAGGCTACTTAAGTTAAATAAATATTATAGCTAGCTTAGGTCTAGCTTCTAAAGTATAGCGCTAGATAGAAGCTAACTTATTTATACTAATAGAGAACTCTAAAGTATATCTATAGGTAAAATATCTTTTATAACTAGGCTAAAATAACTATAGTAAAAATAACGCCTACTTAGATACTTAGTTTAAAATATATATACTTTTTATAGATATATAGAGTTATATATTTAAAAAGTCTTCTATATTAGCTAAGTAGAAGTAAGTATATTAAATATTAATCTAGTATAAAGTTTATAAGAAATATAAAATATAGGGTAGTATTATTAAAAGTAATAAGAAGTAGAAGTAGTCTAAGTTAGCCTTATCTATAAAGTTAGTTATATTAGCAGGCCTTAGCTCTCTAATAAAATTCCTAGATATTACTACCTAAAATACTCTATTTAAGCCCTAGCTATTATACGCGGTTCTTACTATAATATACTAGCTACCGCAGTAGAAAAGTACTAGATGCCTTTTTACTCTCTATTTTATAAGATCTAGTAGTAAAGGCCTAGAGCTAGAAAACTATAGCTTTATAAAGTTTCTAGAAGCTATTAATAGAACTTTTATAAACTTTAACCCTCTAGAGTATATTATTATAGTTAATAGAACCTAGAAGTTAATAGAGAATAACTTCTATCTAACTACGCTATTAGAGAAAATAAAGAGTATATTTAAAGAGATAGTACTTAGTTTTATAGTAAAGGGCCTTAATATTAAAAAGGTAATATCTAAACTTAAGACTAGATATATATTAATTATTATTAATTATTAAATATTACTACTAACTAATATATAGCTAGGTCTGTACTTTTTTAAGTCCCTGCCCTCTAGTATCTGCCCGGCTAAGAAACGCCCCCGCTATAGTAAGCCTAAGGCTGCCGCGGCTAAGAGTCTATCTAAACCTACCGCCGCTAACACTCTAGATAAAATAATTATTAACTTAACTATAAGTCTAGATATATATATAGCTAATATAGATAGGGTTAATTCTACTATAGAGTAGAATAAAGAAGAGAAGTAGAAATAGCTAGTAGATATAGTAAAAGAAGAGAAAGAAAAAAAGAAGAAAGAGCTGGTAGAAATAGTGAAAGTAGAAAGAGAAAAGAAAGAGAAAGAGAAGAAGAAGAAAGAGTTGGTGGAGAAAGAGCTGGTGGAGAAAGCGCTAGTAGAGAAAGCGCTAGTAGAAATAGTAAAAGTAGAGAAAGAAAGAAAGAAGAAAGAGATAAAGAAGAAAGAGATAAAGGAGAGAGAGCTAGTAGATATAGTAATAGTAGAGAAGGCTAAGAAGTAGATAGAATAGAAGGAGAGAGAGCTAGCTAAGACTATAACTAAAGAGAAAGTAAAGAGGTAGAAATAGCTAGAAGAGATGGTAGAGTAAGAGAAATAAAGAAAGTAGAAACTACTAGTAGAGAAGAAGGTATAGAAGCTATAAATAGAGAAGAAAGTGTAACTAATTTAATAGATACTTAATATTATCTAGCTATATACTAAGTTAATATATAATTCTATTTAGCCTAGTATTATCTATAATAAGGTTATATAGTAGCTTAGGGCGCTTAAACCTAGAACTATTTAGTATTTAACTACCTAAAAATAACTCTATGCGCTTATAGTTACTATAGAGAGTGGCTAGACTATCTCTAGTAATACCTAAGTTGTGGGGGATATAGTAATTAGTAGTATTAATATTGTGGCTATGCTTAAATTTAATATATATAGTCTTAGTAAGACTAGACCCTCTATAGATATAAATAAGATAATTATAGCTAATATAGAGAAGATAGATACTATTAATATTACTACTATAATAGCCCTAATATTAAGCTCTATAAAGAATATCTTAGTAGTAGTATTTAAGAAGGTGCTATAGTTTTTTAGTTTATCTCTAATATATAGGAATTTTTCTAGTAATATAACCTTTAAGCTGCTAGAAATAACTACTAACCTAAAGATGCATGTGGCCCTATACTAGGTGGCTGGGATATATAGTATTATCTAAGGTCTTACTAGTAGAGCGTGTAGGCTAATTTTTATAGACCCCCCTAGGATAGGAAAAACTCTATAAATATTAATAGTATTTACTACTTATACTAGAGAGGCTAGTACTAATACTCTGCGTTCTAGTAGTGTTAAAGGCTATATTATTTAGCTTACTAAGAAGAGTCTACTAAATTAGACCTATAAGAAGGTAAAATACTAGCTAGATATTAAATATAAGAATAAGGATTTTAAGGTCCCTAGTGGAAGACTTTATATCTGGTGTGTATATAGAAGTATTATAGAGGGTAACTTTACCTTTAAAGACTAGAAGAACCTTAGGCCTATCTACTAAGAAATAAATAGTTAGGTGTAGTATAAGCTAAATCTAAGAGTAAAAACCTACCTTATTATTATAAGCGCGGAGACCTTTAATAAAAAATATAATAAGAATTTAAACTTACTAGAGACCTTTATAATATTCTATAACCTATTATATAGTAATAAAGTAACCCCCACGTATATATATAGGGCTGTTTTTTTTAATAAGTTCTATCTAGAATTTAATAATATATCTCTATATATTATAGCTTTTAGCTATATTAAGTCCATGTAGTATTAGTATATATTCCGCCTAACTACGCGCAAATAGGCGAATATTAACCGTGCGCTTAATTAGGTTTATTAGAGCTAGAACTTAAAAGGGTTTAATAAGGCTGCTAATCTATATAGCTACCCTAGAGGCTTATTCTATAGTAGGACTTCTTTTCTCTACGGCCCTAAAACTCTATTATATCTAATAGTTATACTATATAGAGGTTTATAGACGCTAACTTAGATAGCGGACTTAACTAATTTAGACGCTAATATTAAAGATAACCCGAATAATACTCTTCTAGATAAGGAGTTAGAGAAAGAGAATATAAATAAAGGGGATAAGTTTAATATTCTTTATTAAGGCCCTACCCTCCGGCGTATTAATTAAGGAGACCTTATAGGGGCTAGAGGTTACTATCTTACCTTAAAAATAGAGAAAGAGCGGTAACTATAGAATAATTCTAAATTATCTAGGCGTCTCTAGAGAGTATTAGATATAATTATAGCTATAAGTATCTATAGAATACTAATAAGCCTTAGCCTAGATAGCCTTTTTTTAGGGGATATGCCGCTCTATATTATATAGCAGGTAATAGTTAGTATACCTAACCGCTTTAAACTCTTTATTAAGAAGTACTATATAGTTATTAGAGAGAGATATATAGACCTTAAAGAAGAGTATAAAGAATAGCTAAGGTATAAAGTAGTAATTAATAAGCCGCCGCCTTTCTTTAGCCTAGGCGCCTTTCTAACGGGCTTAGGTAAGGGGAGGCTGCCCTGGATTTTTACATTAATTTCTAGGCTGGCTAAGTTAAAGACATAATAGAAAGAGCTTAGCTTAATAAGTAACCTAATCTTTACTCTAGAAGATATTAAAAATATAGGCTAGATAGATTATATAGACTTAGAGAGTACCCTTACTAAATAGTATACTAATCTACTAGCTAATTTAGGAAAGCTAAAGAAAATTAGAAGCATAGTTTAATACATTTAAGCTAAGAAGAAGAAGATACTAATTATTAGTAAGAAGCCTATAGTTAATTTAGTTATCTATATTATAAGTTGCCACCTATCTCTATCTATAATTAGTAATTATTATCTAATAAACTAATATAATTAATACTAGATAATTATAAAGACTATACTAACTAAAAAGCTTATATAGTTATATTTATTACTAATAGTTAAGTAATAGAAGTAATTTAATACCGGCTTTAAGCGTAATTAAGATAATCTAGCGGCTGTTAATATTCTAGTTGCGAACCGGAAGACTAGAGGAGTAGAAGGCTCTAACTTTACTTTTTAATGCACGTGCGTAATAGTTATAGAGCTATAGACTATATCTAGCCTTAAGATATAGATTATATCTAGAGTATAGTAGAAGAACTAGAGGTCTAATAGAATATATAGCATTATTCTCGCCTATATAGGGGGTAATAACCCGGTAGATATACTAGCTTAGTTCTATATAGTTAATAATAATAAGTTTATATATAAGGTTATATAAAGTATACTAAAAAAGAAGAAAAACTAAGGGACTATTAGTACTAAGGTAACTACTAAATGCACTAATTATATAGTATATATAGTTCTATAGTAGACATTATAAAATAAACTATTTTAACTTCTACTTCTATAATATACCTATAATCGCCGCGTTAATAAGTATACTATATCTATAGTAGGTCTACTATAGACTGCCTATTTTTAATATTAATATAATCTACTTAACTATATACTTACTATAAGGCTTAGATATTAGTAGTATAAGCCTTAAATATAATTTAAGGCCTAAGTATTAGTAATATAAACTATAGTATTATATAGGTAAATATTTATATAGCAGCGCTAATACTCTATAGGCCTATATATATTATTAGTAATATTCTTATATATTATAAGGTATAGAAAGGTTGCAAGAACTCTCTATTCTACTATTCTAATCTAGACCGCAGAATATTAGTAGATAGTATGCGTCTAATCTTACTTATATTTCTAATAAAGAGATTTAAATAGAGCAGCCTATAAATTAGAGTGCACTATAGGTCTATAGTAGTATAATTTAGTGCTATATATACATACTAGCTAAAAGAAAATAGGTAGAAAAGTATATACTTACTAATACTAAGCCCTTTCTAGCTACCTATATTTTAATATACTACTAACACTATAGCTAATTAGATATAGAGATAAGTTAGGTTAGTTTTAAGATAGTATAATACATTTATATGCTACTCTATAGCTAATTTAGACGCTATCTATTTATAACCTTTCTACTTAATTTAGAAAATACTCTAAAATACTATTATATTTATTACGCTTCTTAAT
>MU004185.1:25212-132066 GCA_010093605.1 Lophium mytilinum | reverse complement strand
CTATCTATTTATAACCTAGGCGGATTAGGCGGTTTTAGAAGGTTAGATAGAGAAGGTAGATAGCTATATTTATAAGGACTATAAAGTAGTTATTAACTATAATAATTACCTATAATACTAGATTATCTATAATTAAGAATTATCTATATAGCCTGCGCGTAAATTTTATATAAGAAGTAGGTAAACTTTTATAGAGTAGTATAAAGCCCGCGGAGTAGTAAAATATATAGTTTTCTAGAAGGTTATTATTATTATTATTAAATTCTATTACGCTAGTGTAGCTCCTATTAGGGTCCATGTAGCTGTTCTATCTAGGCTAATTTATAAGAGGAAACCGTTTACTACCAGGCAGCGTTTAGGTAAAAACCTTATCCTCTATTATATCTAGCGTTAGGCGCCCTTCTTCTTTATATTTTACTATAGGGGACATGTAGTAGGTCTATAAGAACTACTATAGAATAAGCTATTAAGATGCGTCTTTCTATATCTATCTAGGAAGGTTTATTATTATTCTCCTAGGTTTAGGCCGAGTAGAATCTAGATAGGAGGCTAGTATAGAATTAGCGTAAGGGCCCGCGTATAAGTAGTGCACTTGCGGGGCCTTTATCTAAGGTAATAAGGTAAAATAAATAGTGGCCGTGTAGGCTATTAGAGATAGAAAGGCTACGCGGTGTATAAGTAGTATATAGTAGAGGTATATAGAAAGTATATAGTTTATAGGCAGGCTATAAGAGTAGAAGGGCTATAAGTAGCTATATAGAGTTTATAGCTATAGTAGCATATATAAGCCTCTATAGCATAGCTAATAGCTATAGAAGGGCTAAGAGTGTAGAGTATATAGTTTATAGTCTATAATTAGAAAGTATATAGCCGCTTATAGTAAGTATAAGCCCTTATAGCATAACTAACTAATAGTAAGAGGGAGGGAGCCGCGTGTATATACTATTATAAAGTAGGTAGGCTATTTAGAAATAGAAGGGCTATAAGGGATAGAAAGTATATAGAAAGTATACATTATAGAGTATATAGTAGAGACCTAAAGCTAACTATCTATACTAAGTACTAGTTAAGAGGGGGCGCTAAGGCCCGCTATAGTATAGTTAGAGGTAATAGCAAGGCTATAGGTAATAGCAAGGCTATAGGTAATAGTAAGGCTGTAGGTAATAGTAAGGCTATAGATAATAGTAAGGCTATTAGTAATAGTAAGGCTATTAGTTATAGCAAGGCTATTAGTTATAGTAAGGCTATAGGTAATAGCAGGGCTGTAGTATTAAGTAGAAGGGCTAGGTCTACTCCCTTTCTATCTCTCTCGCTATTAAGAGGTAGGGTAGTAGGTCTATTTTCTATAGAAACTACCTAGCTACTACTTTAGGTTCCTTTTTACTTTTATATATTTCCTTATACATCTAAGTCTTTACTTTCTTAAATAGTTCGCCTCTACCCTCTATATACCTCTCGCAGTTTATTACTATATAGTATAGTAATTAGAGGCCGTGCCCGCAGGGGCAGGCTAGTATTAGGTAGCCTAGCACCTATATATAGTATAGGTATCTATTAAGCTCTATATACTCTATTTATAGGTTTATAAAAATAGTACTTTTAACCTTTATAAGCCCTTTATATATAGTCTCCTATTATTTACTCTATTTAGTATTAAGGGCCGGCATTAGTAGCCCGCGCTATTCTATTTTATAAAAGAACTTCTATGCCTTCTTCCACCTTTCTTTATATTTGCATTTAATTGTAAATTACCTTAAGCACTTATAGGCTTTATCTAATTTATCTTTATACCTAGTATATAACCTTATAGCCTTTACTATAAGGTTGCGAAGTATATTACAGCGGCTAGGGCCGTACTTTAGCCTTATAAGTAGCCTATAGTGGGTGTAGATTTCCCGTTATATATTACTGCATACTATTTTAATATACTAGCGTACTAGCCCTTTACGCGTATAGTCTATATAAGCCACTATAAGTTCCTCTAGTTTTAGCTAGAGTAGTAGGTATAATATTTTATATTCTAGTACTATAGTATTTATAGTCTTATAGGCCCCTAAGATTCTCTAGAGGCATTAGTTCTAGGTTATTTTAAGCTACTTAATTTTTATCTTACTAAGCTACTCTAGCATGCCTAGTATAGTATACTAGGTAGTGCATCTATATATAATAGCAGGCCGGACTACTACTAAGTATATTAGGCGTGCTTTTCTAAAGCTAGCGCCCTAGGTAGATACTATAAGCCGCGTAAGTGCCCCTATCTAGGTTATAGCTTTATTCTTTATAATACTAATGTGCGGGCCCTATTTAAGCTTTAAGTCTACCTATATCCCTAGTACTCTTAGGTCTATTATAGGGCCCTCTATAAAGCCTTATATATTAACTATAGCTCTTAGATTAACTTCTTTATAGGCTCTTATAAAGTATATTAGGTAATATTTATCTAGTATAAATACTATGCTATACTTTCTTACCTATTCTATGCATCTATTATAGGCTCTTTTAATAGCCCTGTAGTTTACCTCTATAGTTCTACTATATATAAGGATATTTATATTATCTATAAACCTATAGGCCGTTATATTACTATTCTAAAGAGTTAGCAGTAGTATACTAGTAAAGAAGAGAAAGAGAATAGGTAATAGAGAGGAGCCCTATAGAATGCCTATAGTAACTATAATTAGTTCTACTATATAGCTTTCTATAGAGAGCCTAGTTATGCGGTCTTATAGAAAGAACCTAGTAAACCTTATTATCTACTCTAGTATACTCTAGACCCGTAGGTTATATATTATTTATTTATATAAAACTTAATTAAACGCTTCTAATATATCTAGGCTAAGAAGTAATACTATAAGCCGTGGGTTTCCTTTCTATATAGCATAGATTTATTCTATAAGGAGTTTAAGTACTATCTATATAGAGCGTTCCGGCCGTGCCTCTATTTAGCTAGGCGGTAGCATGCCCTTTTTCTCTACTATCTTAGAGAGCCTCTTAGCTATAATGCGTTTAAATAGCTTACCTATTATTTCTAGTAGCGTAATAGGCCTATAGGCTTTCGCTATTATATAGGACGCTTTCTAGGGTTTATATAGAACTACTATAATTAATTCTTTAAATAGGCGGGGGTAGTGTCCTCTATATAGGCACTTTATAAAAAAGCGGGCAAGCACTAGTACTAGTTATATCTTACACTTCTTTAGGAATCTATTTATAATTCCTATAATTCTAGGGGCCTTATCTAGCGCAATTTCTATTAGTGCTAAAAGTATATCTTCTATAGTAACTTCTATAGAGGTAGTATGCAGTTCTAGGTATTAAAACCCTTCTAGGTTAGATAGGTTAGCTTCCACTAGTAGTAGAAAGAACTATTTAGTAAGTATACATGCTTTTATCTTATTATCTACATGCAGGGTAGGGTTATCTAGCTAGAAGAGGGGGGGAAATTAAGGAGGGGGCCTTAATTCCTTTCTAACTATATAGCCCTATTTAGCTAGTTTCTATACCCCTTTAGAGTTATTTATTACCTTCTCTACTATATAGCGCTATACCTTAGTACTCTCTTTCTATATAGCTCTTTTCTTATAGTTATACTAGACCTAGTATAATATCTAGTCCTCTATAAAGTATAATAAGCGCTATATTCTATACGCCCGCCTAGTCTTATATACTTTCTCTAAGTACTTCTTAGTCTAGGATAGTAATATATACTATAAGGGCCGTGCTATTAGTACTATAGCGTTAATAGTAATTTTAATAAGTTAGTAGAGAATGCGTATAAAGTTATCTAGGTCTTCTTCTTCTTTATTATCTAGGGGGTTATTCTAGTTTTCTAGCTTAACTAGCTAGGCTATAAGGTACTTCTATACATCCTTCTATATAACATTCTTCTATAGCCGGCGTAGGGGCTATTTAGTTACTAGTAGTAGTGTAATATTAAATTCTATATATATAGGGCGGTAGTCTAAGTAATAGTTCTACTCCTCTTAAACTATGCAGGATATTATATATTCTATTAGCTATTTAAATATAAATATAAGGTTAATTATAGTCTACTATATTTCTCTTGCCTATATTTCTATGCCCTCCTCTATAGCTAGGGTTAGGCCTGCTTCCGTTATAATATAAATAAGCTCCTTAGCTTACTCTTCTACACTAATTACCTATATTCCTCTCTAGAACGGGTAGTATAGGTTTATATTACCTATAAGTATATACTCTATCTTCTTATATAGTATAGAAGGTAGCATAGCTATAATTCTATATAGCTTTAGATTATAGATATTATAAATTTAAATATCCTCTCCCCCGGCCTAGAGGGAGAGAGTAATAAGGTCTAGTAAGTAGTACTCTATAGTCTATTAGCCTAAGTTTAGGCACTTATTAATATATATATATATTCTAGCTTTTAGGCTTTCTCTATATAGTAGGTAGTATAATTTTATATATAGTAAGGTATATTTCTAGGTATTCTTCTATAGTTCTTATATAGCTAGTACTAATAGCTAGAGCTAGGCCGCCTCTACCTTCTTAAGAAACTCCCTTTAGGTCTCTTAGCTCTTATTAATATTATACTATATAATAGTAAGTATATTAGGTTGCCCTAATATTAGGTATCTATAGAGTCTTTAGGGTTATTTATTATAGCCTAGCTAGCCTTAGTATAGAGCTAATAGCTTACTATCTCTTCTTTCTAGGTGGACGGCACCTAAGTTATATTAAATTATAATAGTCCGGCGTTATTACTGTAGGCTATTATCTAAGAGTAGTATAGTATTTTATAGGTAGGCTATAGGGTTCTATAGAAAGGCTGCGGGCTATTATAGTAAGGCTGCAGGTTATTATAGTTAGGCTGCTGCGTTAAATAGAAAGTATACATTAATTAGGTAGTCTATATAGCATAGGTAGACTATAGCACTCTATTTATCTTTAGTTATTTTAGGTTCTTATGCGCGGCGAATATAGTAGATATAGGGGGGCGTTCTACTCTTCTTAGGGTGCTACTATCTAGTGCATTACTATTCTTAGTAGCCTTCCTCTTTCTACTTACTATATTAAGAGCTTATAATTCTATTATAGATTAGAATATTACCGTGCCCGGCGTATTATTAGTATTATTATTAGAGCTATTATTAGCTCTATAGTAGGTTAGTGCTGCCTATCTCTTTATATTAGCTTTTAGTTAAGCATTCTTTCTTATAGTGCACGCCGCACTATATAATAGGTAGCTTCTCTTATAGTTAGTGCACTTTCTAATACTCTCCTCTATGCATTATCTTGTATTATAAGCTTCTGCGCACGCCGCGTATACCGCCTTCTTCTTATAGTATCTAGCAACGTGCCTATAGCCCTAGCATTAGAAGTATTAGGTGGCTGTAAAGCCTACCTTATACTTTACAGCCTCTAGTATATATTTATTCTATGCTAGCCCGCTATCTATAATCTTATTTACTATTGCCTCTATGCCTATAGTAACTATAGCTAATAAGGCGCGCTATTTAGAGTTATTTCTAATAGCCTAGATCTAATTTAGGTACTTCTATATAATCTTATATATAGCTAGGCCTAGATATAGTACCTTATTATCTTATATAATACTACTTTGCAGCATTAGATCCTCTAGGTCTATCTCTTTAGGTACTCCGTATACCTCTAGAAGGACCTTAGGTAGTTAAATTTATACTATTTTACCTAGAACCTTTATCTATTCCTTCTTCTTTAATAGAGCTTTCTTAGCAGTTGCGTCTAGTATATAGGCCTTTACGTCTCCGCTCTAGAGCTTTCTAATGCTGTAGATCTTTATTATATTAGGCTCTCCTACTACTTAAAGCTTATAGGTAATAGTTGCGTTTAAGTCCTTATTTATTACGGCGTGTTCCTCCTTATTCTTAATATATATAGTAATTTTATAGGTAGTCTATATTATATACTCCCTATTTTCTATAGTTTTACTATTTCTTCCTGCCGCTATTACCGCTATATAGGTTGTTTCTTATATAGATAGCGCCTATACGCCCTTCTATATTTCCTCTATTATTTTTATTATCTTTCTCTATAGCGTTTATTATAGGTCCTCCGCAGTGCCTAAAAGGCTAGCTAGTACGCGCCCGGCGAAGTTTTAGAGGTGCTTAAGGGCGTTATTTATCTCGGGGTTAAAGAATATAGGCTTATTCTATAGGGAGTTCTATATGCTATAGGCTTCTTTAATAAGCGCTTAGATGTCGGCGTAGATATTCTACTTAGTCTTTAGTTAGTAGGTTTAGTTTTAGAGTTATTATTAGTGTTATTAGTAGTATTGTTATTATTATTATTATTATTATTAATAATGCTGCACAATAGGGGTTGTAATGCGTAATTCTACTGCAACGCCGCTAGCACAGCTTATAGAGCTCTAATACTGCATGCAAATATTTATAGAGCCTTAAGTAGCCCCTAGGGGCCCTTCTTAGGTTATATTTCTAAGGTGCTGTAAATTTAATTACATTATATTTTTCTAGAAGGTTATATAAGTAACTAGTATTCTCTACGCGTTTCTTAATTTAGAAATTTCTAATATTCTAAGTCTAGATAGAAGATACATCTTAATATAATAAGAAAATACCTAGCTAAGAATAAGGTATATATATTTAAGCCTTAAAAGAAGCTATTTCTTAAGCTAAAATATAAGAGAATTTACCTTCTTTAGTGCTATCTAATAAAGTATCTAACTTATAAAGACTAGTACCTTTTTAGCTTTTTAGATAAATTTACTTTTAAGGTTAGTTTAGATATAAGACCTCTTTAGGTTTAAAGAAAGAAGGGCTAGGCTATAGAGTCTAAGTACCTCTAGCTAATATTTAAGAGTAGAAGATCCTCTATTAGTATATAGAGTATAATATCTATTAAAAAGAAGGGGCTAATAGTAGTTCTACTAAAGAGAGTATAGATAAATACCTAAATCTATATTAACTAGGTCCTTTTACCTCTTATTAGGGCATTTATTAATAAGCTAACTAAGAAGTATAGAGACGCTATTTATTAGTAGAATAGAGCTAGATATTATACCTTTAAAGCTTCTCTAAAGTACCTCTAAAAGATACTAGTTTAGGTAATTCTATAGCCGGCCTAATTACCTAATTTAAACCCTATTAAAAATATCTAGAGGATTATAAAGCTTAGAATTTATAAGAGAAGGTATAGAATATAATTAATTTAAGAGATAGAAGAGGTATTAAAAGAGAAATAGAAGAAATTAACTTTAAAAGACTAGAAGTCCTCTTTTATATTAATAAGAAAGTGCTGCCTAGCTATAATTAAGGCTAAGGGCGGCTCTATAAAATATTAAGTAAATTAGAATACTATAGATTTATAGATATATTATAAATATACACGTCTAAACGGCTTCTTAATTAATTAATAGTTGATTGAGCTACACTTATTTTTGGGTGGGTGCTTATCTGTAAGCGATTAGCGTTTGTGGCGTTCGACTACTCAAGCCGTGTAGCCGACTGTACATTGGTCAGCTTAGATAAACAAATATCGAAATTAGACACTAAAAAATAACCAAAGGACATCCTCCTATCCTTCCCCCCAAAGTACAACAGCACAGCAGGAAGCGTAAACGACATAACGTAGCGACGTATTGACAAAGCGGTACTAAGTATACACTAGATCCCTCACCCTCCTCTCACTACTTTTAATCAAACAACCCCGCCCATATGCAAAATCCCCCTTTGACTAAAGCGCTCAACTCCCTGGCTATGCATATGCAACCCTTCCTCCCGCTGCACCTCACCCCTCCAACCGTCATTAAAGACGCTTAGATGGAGAGGTTGTCAGCACAGCCCCAAGTCTGCTCAACACCAAACTGGCCCGGCGCCTTCCACGCATCGTTGCCGTAGCTGAAGATGACGCTCGAGTCACCGCAGACCTCTATGATGTTCTTGATCGCATCCTTCTGCTCCTGCTTCCCGGGCTTCGCGTTGCCGTTCTGCTCGCCGCCAGTGGGCCAGCCAGACTCCAGGTTGTACAAGCCCTTGGCAGCGGCCACGGGGCAGACGACCGAGATGGCATCAAGCTGCTTCTTGACCTCCTCGCCGGCCTTGGCGGCATACACCGAGCTGGTGAAGAAGGGCTGCACGTTCGCGGCGAGCACGTCGATGGCGCCACAGAGCTCGCTGCCGAACTCGAGGATGGAGGAAACGGCATCGGTGGTCGTGAACGGCACGGTGCTGGGCAGGCCGGCAGCGGTGATCTTGGCCTTGGCCTTGGTGATGTAGGCAGCGAGTTCACCCGCGGTGCAGTACTCGTGGAAGATGGCTTCGTTACCGATGACAACCATGGCGACGAGGCCCCAGTTGCCCTGCTTACCCCACGTGATGATGTCGCTGACCTGCTCGTCGCAGCCGGACTCGAAGGTGGCCTTGTCCTTGATGAACACGCCGAGGATCATGAGCACCTTGTGCTCAGTGCAGGCGGCGCCAATGTTCTCGAGCCCGCCGCAGTCGGTGCTGTAGGTGCGGACGGTCGTGAAGCCGAGGTTCTTTATTACGCCGATGTCGTACATGACTTCAGACGCGCTCTTGCAACCGCCCTGCTCGGTGTAGGGGGTGTAGGTCATGGCCCACTGGTTGCCGTTGGTCTTGTGGAGGGGAGTTCCGCCGTAGGACGCGCTGGGCTTGGGCTTGGCAGGGGCACTGTAGGCAGGCGCGCTGTAGGCGGGCTTGGCCGGTGCGGAGTAGACGGGCTTAGCAGGTGCTGAGTAGACTGGCTTAGCGGGTGCTGAGTAGACTGGCTTAGAGGGTGCTGAGTAGACTGGCTTTGAGGGTGCTGAGTAAACGGGCTTCGCTGGTGCCGAGTAGACGGGCTTGGCCGGTGCCGAGTAAACTGGCGCAGGGGCAGAGTACGCAGGCACACTGTATGTAGGTGCGGAGTAGACAGCAGCCGAGGAGGAGGGAGTTGCGTAGGCGACCACGGACGACGAGGGCGCAACGTAGACCTCGCTGGTGGTGGATGGCGAGTACGGGCAGACGAAGACCTCAGAAGTCCTGACAATAGTCACGGTCGTCTCGGGGTGAGTGTAGGTGCCTGGGGTGAAAGTGGAGATGGTCGGGTAGACAACGGTCGCAGTCTCAGAGTAGCTGGAGGTGGTGGCACCGAAAGTGTACTCGCCAGCGGACGGGCAGACGTAGGTGGTGGTCAAGATGACGCTGGTGGTGGTCGAGCCGGCGGTTGAGACCGTGGCGTACGGGCAGGTCACGGTGGTCTCGGTGACAACGGAAGTGGTCACGCCGCCATAGGTGTGCTCTCCAGGCGGGACCACGGTGGTCTCGGCGCCGCAGACAGTGGTTGTCTCGGTGACGACGATGGTCGACGCCGGGAAGGTGTATGTGCCTGGGGTGGGGCAGATGGTCACCTCAGGAGTAGGGACGGGGACCACGACCACGGACGAGGTGGGGGTGGGAATGGGAGATGGGGCCAAGTAGACCGTGCTGTTGACGGCATATGGGGTGGGCTTGGGAACCCCTGCGTAATGTTAATACAAATCCAATCTTCGTGGAGTACTCCGAGTTGAATAATCATGGAAGGAAGAGAAGAAATAGAAAGTCAAACATACATCCTCCCTCTCCGGTGTAAGTAGAGGTGTAGACGGAGCACACCTCGCCGGACGGGTATAGGGCACCAGTTCCCACCGCAGTTCCAACCGGGGCGGAGCCGTAGAAGCCCCTACGGTTGTGGAAGCCAACATGGCCTTGATGCGACGCCGCAACAGCGCCGATCAGAGAAGCAGCCGAAGCCGCGACAAAAGCACCCTTCATTATCGAGTAATACGGAGTACGGGGTTTGTTGATATGGGGATTTTCGTGAAATTAAGAATAATTAGAGAGCGTGGACGGCTGAACGAGTGAAGCCGGTATGAGATTAATTGAAAACGAGTGACTAGGCAAGATGCCAAACTTGAGAGGCTGTGAGGAACAGAGGGCCTTGCTGAAGAAGAAGGTCTCTCACGAGAGCGGGAGCGATGAGGTTTTGACAGACGCAGGTACGGCGCCATAGCGTCCGGCCAGCATCAGGGGGAGAAATGAGCATGGCATCTCGTTGCAGTTGGGTAACTGCTTTGGGGATGGGCGGGCGAGGCTACGAGAAATTGGGTGCAAGATGGGTTGGGCGTGGGCGAGTGGAAATGAAAGAGTCTGGGGAAGCCGGTGAGGTGTGCTGGAAGCGGTTGAACAGCCTTGGTCCGCTACTAAAGACGGCTAGCCCGGGTAATTTCCCCTGCTAACCGGCTGCGCGAGGGCCATACAGTCTTTTCCCACGTCCGGTGAACCAGCGCTAATAAAGCCACCGTACTAGCTAAATATAGACGTTCCTCCGGCGTGCATGGAGTAGCTAATTTAAGCCTCTTAGTAGCTTAGCAGTATTAAAGCTTAATATTAGCTACTTCTGTGTAATTATAATAGAGGCGTATATAGGCCAGCCGTCCTCCTCTTTTTAGTATTATTTTCCAGCTTACTAAATTGCTAAGCGCCCGGCTAACCTTAATTATTGCCCAAGGCACATTAGTAGACCCTAAGGACGCGCTGGAAGGCTAGAAAATAGATTTCCGGGTGTTGTTTTAATAGATTTAATAACATTAGTAGTTATAGAGAAAGAGAAGGATTATAAGAGAGCTAAGAAGCGGCTAAAAGAGGTAGAAAATAGGCTAAAATTATAGCTAAGCTGGCTGCTATTATATATATATATAACGCGCTATCGCGCTGTATATATAGCTATCTAAAATTACCGCTTTTACTACTAAATTCTAGATAGAAAGCATTAATTAGTAATAATCTTAGATAAACTTATTTTTTCCACTTATTCTACTATGCCTCTTAGGCTATGCTACCTGCCGGCTCTATACTAGTAGTATAGCAATTGCGCCGCCTATAAGCCTTCTAAGATACCTTGTAATTAAGTCTCTTCTCCTTTCTAGATATAGGGCATGTTTAAAGCTATTAGGCGCTTTATTTTCTTATTACTATTATCTATTTTATTAGTTAACGTCCTCTCTAAGCGCGGAACGCCGCCGCCACCTTATAATACTTAGCAGCCTTAATTACCGTATTAGTTGCCCTTCTAGAAGGCCTAGTAAGTCTCTTAGCCCTCTATTAGTTCCCTAGCATTACGCCGCCGCCATTCTAGCTCCATTTCTAATGCTAGTAGCCCTTCTGCATTACTAACGCCATTACTAAACTAACGCGCTCGCCGATAGGCTTAGCGTAAAGCTATGCAGGTAGTACGTGCCGTGCGCAGTAGCTAGCGCGCTACTATTCGCCGCCGGCAGGCTATAGAGAACCTTAATCTATATTATTCTTCTAGGGTAGTACCTAGGCCTCTACTAATTCTATATAAGCTTTAAATTGTAATTAAGACTATATAATTATACCTAGATCTACCCTTCTACTAGATTATAGCCCTTCTTAATACTAATATATTAACTATAAGGCGTATTTATAATAAACCTAGTATATCTACGCGCTTTAGCTAGTATAAAAATAGGCGCCTCTATAGTTTACCGGTTACCTATTAACTTATTAACTTTATTAAATTAATGCTATAGTTAAGAACTTTTATATACTTAGAGCTAGCCTATTATATTAGTATACCGTGCAGCTCCTCTATAGTAGCTAGGCTAATAAAGAAAGCTAGCTATAGGCGCTATATAGCTACCTAGAAGCTATTTCTTAAGCCTTATTACTAAGAGAAGCGCCTAGCTTTCGCGCTCGCTTATTACTATTAGACTGTGGGCGATTAGGCCTTAATTATATAGATAGATAAGGCCGCAATATATTATAGCGGGCACTAGCGTATATATATTACCCGGAAGGCCAATTAACGCTATTACCTTAATTACCTTAGGCCTAAATTCGCTAAGATTCTATATATAATAATCTAGGCATGCTTTATAGGCGGCTAAAAGGGCCCTCTTATTATCTAGAATAAGAAGAATTAGGGTAATATTACCTCTAAGAGCTTTCTTAAGTATATCTATTCTATGCTAAGAACCTGGCACTACTATTTTAATAATTTCTATGCATATAATAATGCCTAGGTAATAATAGATAGCGCATTAGTATATAAGGTAAAGGGAACTTAGGCTTAATTTACTTAGAATTATAGTAAGTCTACCTATATTAAATTTAGGCCTTAATATTATACTAACTCTTCTAGTTCCGGTCCTTAATTAGCTAGCTTATAGCCTAGATCTAAACCCTATTAAGAACGTCTAGAATTAGATAAAATATTAAATTTAACACCGCCGGTAGAGGCCTATTACTTACAAAGCTATAGTAAAAGTAATTAAGAAGAAATAGATATAAATTAGTAAGGAATTCCTTATAAAGCTAATTAAGAGCATACCTAAGAGAATAGAGGCCGTAATTGCCGCGCAGGGCGGCCCTATAAAGTAGTAAATGTATATTCTATATAGCTTTAATTTACACTTAGAATAGATAAATTTAGATAGAATTTAGTAGAGATACGCTTATTAATTTAGTAAGAATCCCGGTGGTCTGCATTTATTTGCACGCTCGGCTACACGCTTATTTATACGCTTATTTATACGCTTAACACCTAGCTAGCTTATAGGAATATATAACAGTTGTTTCTGTAGAGCTTCAATTTAATAGACAACGTTGCAAGGGGCTTGCTAAGGAACAGGGGATTCTTATACTAAACTGTATACGGATCTCACTCCGTGGCTGACGCCTCTTCGCGCTAGGTTACCGGACGTGGGAAAAGACTGTACACAGCGCCATTCGCGTGCCCTCCTCATGAACGATCCGGGTCACAAGGCCGACGACGAGAGCAGCGGCGGCAATTGAGGCCTCCAGCTCCTCCAGTCCTGCCTCCAACACGGCAAATCGAGAAACAACCCCCTCTTCTCCATCATCTCTCATCTCGCGGGTGTTGTCGGCCAAGTCAGCGAGCAATTTCCGCAGCCACGCCGCGCTCTTGGACGGCCTCGTATTGGCCGCGACACGGGCCTCGGTTCCCACTGCGCCAGCTCACCCGGGCAGTTGCACGACGAGTTTCCTTGCCCGTGCCCGCCGAAAGAGCCGATCCGACGCAGGCACCAGATGCCTATTCACCGCCCTCACCACCACGCGGTGAATGCAGCAGCCAACCACAGCTCGCGGCGCCATCGTCGTCATGCAGGGACGCCGTCTGCCGCTGCTCGGGGGTTTATTCTATCTAGCAGTTCGTGTGGGGATGGCTAGCGCCCAGTCGCTCTGAACAACCTCCCGATCCGATCCCCTTAAACCGCCTGGCTGTGTTGCGTTGCCCATCCCCCTGCCCTACCGTCGACCCCTTCACCTCGACCTGTCAGATTCTTGTGCCTAGTGACCTCGCCACCGCTGCACCACCCTCCCTGACTTTGCCATGGCAGACCCTGAGGGTAAAAGCACCCCAGATTTTGATGATGCAACCTAATCCATTCATGCATAGGAGGTCGCCGAGCTCACCTAACGGACGTGCCGTTTTATTGCCAACGCCTAGTCTTGGTGTGAAGGCTGGGCGTTGTCTAGGCCTTAATTCTCCGATTGGGGTACGACGCAGGAGGCGTTAGTGCATGCAGGTCATGATTTGTGCGTCGCTCAACGTCAACGGCATTTGCACTCCATGGCTTTGACTGCTGAGGAATGCGTACCCCAGTTTGGTGAGTTTGCAGATACGTCGTGATGAGTAGAAGATGGCATATGAGCGAATCTTTTAGTTTTGTGGTCGTTTCGAACCTGCAAGCGGGTTGGTGAAACGCCAAAACGTCAAGGCGATTAGAAAGGTGAAAAAACTTGAAGCCTTTCGCTTGGTACATACTTGAGTTAGAAACCACAAAACGCATCACAGGCCGTACGTATAATTTGCCACATGGTGGTATCTTATCGGGACGGCCCCTTAATCATCCATTGCCCTGAGCAGTACCATGCGTATCAATAGTAGAGAGAGAGAGATCAAGTCGCTGGTTTAGTCGTGCCAGCCTCTTCATCCTGTGAGGGCTTTCGTCTTCGCATTCGCAGACGGGACCATTCCTGCACCTTCTCCGCCACCTTTTTAGGACTCAACTTGGTGGAAAGGTCTTGCGATTTTGGTTTAGCAAGAACGTTATTCGATTGTGTCGACTTTTGGTATTGATCAATATCGATACGCTGCAGAACATCAGTAGTGTCCGCTGACATTCAATGTGGGGAAAGTCACCAGCCACAGTTGCCAGATCACAATAATGATAAGCGTAAGCGGGATGGATACGACCCAGTATATCCACATTCTCTTGGAAACAATAGAGGTCAATTGTGGAGCTCGCCAATCGAACATGCTCATCGAAAAGAAAGACTGCATTATTAGTATCAGAGGGTGTCGGTGAAGCTAATCCGCAAGAGATATTGTGCTACCTTACCGATACAAAGGTTGCTGGGAGGAATACTATGCTCATGAACGCAAGAGTACGCATGGCAGAGCTGTCAGCTTTTGTCGCTTCGGCGAGGTCTCTCGAGGCTTTTGCCATACTCAGGTTTGCTCCGCTATCTCTTTCGGTGATCATGTTGAATACCTCGAATGTCAGGCTTAGATACATATTCAGAACGTTGTCAAATAGATTCGGAACAACTTACGAACTGCATCAAAGACTGTGAAATCCGCTGGTTGCATAGCACTTCGGCCAGCAAAGCCCGATTTTCTGCCTCCAATTGGTGTAGTTTTTCTTGAAGAGCTTCCCTAATCTTTTCATTCTCACCGAAGTCACCTTCGCAAGTTGCAATATATTTCAAAGAGTCGATGGTACTCTCAAATCTCAATTGAAGGTGCGAAAGTCGCGAGGTAGCGGCGTTCAGTTTCGAGGTCATCAAGGCGTAGTCTAATTCCTCTCCAGGAATAACCATTCGAGGACTAGAATCTTTCATGATAGACATCACAGTGAGATCGTGAAGCCCAGCCGCATGGCGCTTGACCTCGGCCGAGTCTCTGTCGGTCTGAGCTTCGCAAAGCCATACTGGAATATGCATGGGATGAAAGTTCTCCATTTTCATAGACTCCAAACTTGCGAGAAAGTGGTCCCTTTCTCTAGGTCTCATTCCTAGCAATACACCGGTAGTATGGTTGCGTTTCTCATCGTGGGTCAAACACAAACCCCAATCATTGCGTGGAAGAATGGTTTTTGGCGACCGAAATATGAAGCCTGGGATCCTTCGTTATAACCCGAAGATATACTTGGGGTCCTTAGCATTGCTTACTATGCTTCTCTAGAGAGCCTTCGTGCTTGTAGCTCAATGTCTGTGAGGTCTCCGTGAATATCATTTGCAGATACGCAGATGGGATTTCGAAGAACCTCAGGATTGAGAGAAATTTTGGTTTAGAAAAGGGCACGGAGAAATGGTGATTAGGCGAACTTGAACAGCCAACACTACGTAGGTTTTTAGCTCGACTTTTAATTATAGAATTCAAGCACGAACATCAAGTCCAAAGAGGGCAACTTCCCACACGCATTCATGTTGATATTCGACTTCGCGAGCAGTTAACAATTCATTGCCCGGGAGTAGATTTTCGTCACGAGCTTACCAACGACTCGAGATGTTCCTCGATATTGTCGTCAAACACCGGAATGGTCACCATGTGACATGAAACCGTTTCACCCTAGTAAATTCAGCATTATCGACATCTAAGAATAGGATAGGGTTCATACAGGTACCCAACACATTGAGAAGCAGTGGCAAATACGAGGTTTGAATTGGATACCTATCTGTGGATTCAGATACACCTTATGCAGTAACTCAAAGTCATCATGAAGAGCACTTCTGCTTTCTTTAATCCTGTAAATGGAGCTCTTCGCATGTGATCGTGGTTCAATATGCTCCCAAGCGGCTCTAAGGCAGGTACCGATTTAGTAATTGTACAACGACTCCTGGGACTTTATTTTTCATCTCATCTCAACGACATCGTACATACTTAGGTTGATACACCATCCACTGACGGTATAGGTGGAATATATTTTCGTGATCTTGATGCCATGATTGCAAGTTACGAAAGAGGGTCGTGCGATCAGTTTCCCTCATAACTGCGACAAGAATTTCGGGGATGAGTGTGATCAAAGTCGTCTGTAGGTTCAGATGCAACTTGATGCATCTATGCGCAAACTGCGTTGCTAGCTGATATATGGAGTCTTCAAGATGTGGAGGCGTCCCATACCATGTCAGCCCGCTATGGTGTTGTTTTGTACGGCCTGAGATGACCTCGCAAAGATTACTTATTTTGTCGAGCAAGACGCGGTCATCCTTGTTGAAATAAGTGCCCATTTTTTGATTCATGAGTTTTTTCGACTCGACCGCAAGCATGCGAGCGGCTTCTGATACATCTAGAAGTGCGTCGCAGCCGTGACAGCGGCATTGTGTCCGGAAGTAGTCCATTGAGATCGTAGTCTGGACCGAAAGAAAATCACGGGTAGGACGAGGACTAGCGGCAAAGAATTTGAAGTATAGGACCAAATCCAGAGATGAGATGAAGAGGACCGACGAAGGCGGAATAAAAACGAATGATGGCCGGTCTTCTACTTCCTCGCCTCGTGCACCTCCCCACTCTGTCCCACCCTCACCATCTTCTCAAGTAGGTCGGCACACGGCACAACGCAGACACAATGTAACACCGTAGCACTTCAATAAATCAGTAGCTTGTGAGCACCAGGTCTTGAGTGCCACATAGTGTAATACAACCACGTCTCAACGGCACACGAGTTCGCACCATCCCCTCTTGTTGGCGATCATTGGATGGGCGACTGGCCGGTGCTCGCTGATGAAACAAGGCTGGCGGTTTGGTGTGCGATGAATTGGCACTGGTGAGCGAGATAATTGCTGCTGTGATACGCCTGCGATGAGGAGCAAGGTACAGAAGACATTGATGATTGGAGGAGAGGATGTCTGTAGAGGAGCTCGGCTTAGACTTAGCGAGAGAAGAAGGGGCCAAGTCGGGAAGCTCGATCCCGAAATACACCTCCCGATGGCACCATGTATCACTCCGAAAGTGCTTCGATCTATCCATCCTCGCGGGTTTTCGAATGGATGAAAGTATAATTGAAACAGTACCAAAGCACAGTACCCAGACTTAGGACTTACACAAGCCTATGGAATTTTCGAGCCCCATAAGGTGCTTTCTGGGAGCGCCAGTCCTCTTTAGGTTCGCTACCATTGCATCAAGGCAAGACGCAGCTTAGGACATTATAAGACGTCAGATGGAACCTTTGGAAATTGCCAGTCGCGAGTGTAAACGATAACCCCGACTGTCATGCCGAGTTTGTTCACCGATTTGGTGTAGTAAGCAACACCGTAACGTTTGGGAATTATCAGATCGAGCTTGTTGAAAGCGAAGGACGTTGCATTAGTCACCCGTGCATTTGAAACTCCACTACTTTTTGCTGACGACTCTGATCCGCGAGTAATGAAACGGAGACAACGGATATACGATATCATAAGGAGCTAAAGTGTGGAAAGAGGGACATAGCCGCCGCACGGACTAATTCGCCTCCCCTCCTTATTCGGCCATTGAGACCCTCTCGATAGCCTAAATCCGTTGTATGCGATTTAGTCCGTGGAGCGGATCGTGCCTCGGGAATTATGGTCTGAGGGGAATCAAATGACTGTAGTGCTATTGTAGCTACATAAGGATCGAAAACATACATACCTCTACCCACGTATAAAGGAAGCTTGTTCAAAATTCCGCCTCATCCATACATCTTGATAACACTCCTTCAAGTAGACTCCTTCTACCCCCCTCACCTCCGTATATTCATCCTAACACCCCGCGGTTCAAACCACTACGACGACCCCACCGCAACCATGCCTACTATAATGACAATCCTCTACCCGCGCACCGCGTCTTCCACCTTCGACCTCGACTACTATCTCTCCAAGCACATGCCACTGGCCGCCAAATATTGGTATCCACGCGGAATGCAGCGGTATCACGTCGAGACGCACGCCGAGGGGCCGTACACAGTGAAGGCCGAGTGCGTGTGGGACTCGTTAGACGCATTCAAAGCCGCCAAAGAGGTTGAAGAGGAGATCAAGGAGATCTTTGGGGACGTCAAGAATTATAGCAATGAAGCTCCGGTGCAGTGGTTTGGGGAGGTGGTGGGGACTGGTGAGAAGAGCGACCCCACCGCAGCCATGCCAAGTGGCATAATAACAGTTCTCTACCCGCGCACCGCAACAGCTACGTTCAACCTCAACTACTACCTCTCCACGCACCTGCGACTGGCCACTAAGTACTGGTATCCGCGCGGAATGAAGCGGTATCATGTCGAGACATATGCCGAGGGGCCGTACGCGGTGAAGGCGGAGTTATTATGGGACTCATTGGACGCATGGAAAGCCGCAACAGAGGTTGAAGTAGAGATGAAGGAGCTCGTCGAGGACATCAAGAAGTACAGTAGCGAGGATCCAGTGCGTCTGTATGGGGAGGTGGTGGGGACTGGGGAGAAGCCATAGCTAGGCTTCGATGGGAGGGAAAGGGAAGTCTAAAGGGCTCGGAAAGGGAAGGGGCGATGGATAGTGAATGATATCTCTGAGTCTGAGCTTTGAGCTCCAATTCTAGTTGTGTTGAGTGATGTTTTGATTGAGTGAGCAAACACCACGCAGCACCACCCCCGACAATTCGCGGCGTTGATCCAAGCGCGCCAAGCCACAGCCCACTTCGAGTCCCATCAGCGGCGGGAGGTCGATGATGCTCCATACGCCGTGGCATCTCTCCTCCGCCCGCTTCTCCCTCGACACCATGGCCTCCGCAGACCCTCTCGATAGTGCGCTGTATGCTCCCTAGTACTCTCCTCCAAATGCCCCTCTGCTAATTCCAAAAACTAGCGACCTGCTCCGCCGCCTTAACCCTAAAGACGTCAAGCAAAACGTTGACTACCTCTGCCAGCTTGCGCCCTCTCTGACTGAAGAACTCCTCGAATCTGTCGATATACCGCTCGCGGTCAAGCAATGCCTCAAAACGAAGCGCGACTTCCTGTGCTGCGACTACAATCGGGACGGGGATAGCTGGCGGAGCCCGTGGAGCAATGAGTTTCAGCCGCCGCTAGATGATGGGGAGGGGATTGCGCCGAGCGACCGTATACGGAAGATGGAGGTTAAGGCGAACGAAGCGTTTGACGTATACCGGGAGCTGTGAGTGTATTCTTGGGGAATTGGGGGTGTGGGGTCATTTGCTGACGAGGGGTGCTTTAGATACTTCGAAGGCGGGATCTCAAGCGTCTACCTATGGGACATGGATGATGGGTTTGCCGGGTGTGTTTTGCTGAAGAAGGGTATGTATCCTACCTAAATCAAGGGAGTAACTTGGGCTAATGTGGTCAAGCTGTCTCCCCCTCTCCTAAGAGCAACGGCAGCTGGGATAGCATCCACGTCTTCGACGCCCAAGATCGCGCTCGGACGGCCCACTACAAGCTCACCAGCACTGTCATTCTAAGTCTTGGTAATGAGGCGGAGAATCTAGGTACAATGGATCTGAGCGGGAACATGGTTAGGCAGGTGGAGCAAGATATGGCAGTTGAGGATGATGGGAGCCATGTGGCTAATATCGGAAAGGCATGCGGTCCCATAAGAGAGACGCGCTTCGTTGCTAATGGTGGGGTCACAGATGGTCGAGGATATGGAGTTGAAGATGCGGAACCTGCTGCGTAAGTTTTCCCCTAAACGCTTGTAGAGAAATCGGCTCACATTCTGATCTAGAGGAGGTTTACTTTGGAAAAGGTATGATAAATAACAGTCAATTAAGTCCTAAATTCCATACTAATACTCTACCCAGCGAAGGACGTTGTCGGCGATCTACGGAGTGAGTACAGGCTGGCCTCAACACTTAATCGATATCGCTAACCCTTCTGTAGGCATCCCACCATTGAGCGAGACCAACAGGGACAGGGCGACACAACGAGAGATGATCAACAGCATGGCACGGTGATCAGCAGTCTATTACCATGCATAAATACTCACAAAATTTCGATACAGCGGACGGCATACAAGACAACTTGTCATATTCCACACTGGGCAACCCCAGCGGTTCTTTTTGATCATGAAGCGAAAGCGTGAACTCTGTTTACTGTACTAAACCTCTTACAGCCTTATTTGAGTTTATGAACACTGCATCTCCGCAACCGCATCTGGATCTGCAGCGCCAGCTCCTCGAGTCATATGTCACGTGCTTGAGATGTGCGGGTTAGTAATCCGCGTCAGCAACTACTTTAAGTTACGCTATTCCGGGCTACATATGTGTCTTTATTAGCTATAAAGTACCAGGCCTCTACTTTTCCAAGCCTTATATCTTTCCGTTCGATATTTTCATCTCACTACTACCTTCATAATCACCTCTTGTTCAAGCGTCATCTCATCACAATATTTTCGAACACAAAGAACCGATTCCGGTAGACCTGAAAATGCCCCAAGATACCCTCCGCGTAATTGGCTTCCTCAAGAAACGCTCTGACCTCACTCATGAGGAGTTCTACGAGCACTGGGAAAAGAAACACGCGCCACTCGTCGTACCGTGGATCCTGAAACATGGCTTCATTTCTTATATGCAGGTCCGCTACACTATCCCTCTCCTTCCCTAATACCTCATTCTCTATACCCCACCCCTTAGTTCTACTTTTCCACACCCCACTCACTTGACTTACTGCTCGCCTTCGGCACGCAGATCCACACCACACCCCTATCCCTCGCTTCTCTTCCTGGCGCTGTTGACGCCGACGGCTGCGGCCAGATGGAGGTAAAAGACTGGGATATGTTCCTGGCAGCGATGCAGGATCCGTATTATGCGGAAGTCATCGTGCCGGATGAGGCGAAGTTCATTGATCGGAAGACTACGGAGGTGCTGGGTTTGCAGACGGTGGGAGTGCAAAAGGACTTTGTTGTTGATGGAAAGGCGGTCTAGTAAAGACGGGGGTGGGAAGAGAGAGGGCAGAACATGATCAATGAGATTCAGGACGAGTATACTACAGCTTCTTCTATTACATTCAATAACTATCCTACTTTCTTCACTTTCGGCCAAAACCATTCACTTCGTTCTCTCTGTCTTTCCCTGCCTTGCCCTCAAACCAACAACCTCCCCCCATTCGTCTCAATCGTCGCCCCCGCCACAAACCGATCACGCATACAATACAAATACGCCTCGGCCACATCCTCCGGCCGCCCAATCGCCTTGACCGTCGTCTGCTGCCTCCACCCCTCCAGCGCCTTCTCCAACACCTCGGCCGGCAAGCTATCAAACAGCTCCGTCCGCACCACCCCCAAATTAACCATGTTAACCCGCAACGGCGCAAGGTCGACCGCTAACCCGCGCGCCAACCCCTCCGTCGCCCCGCCCCACCCCGCGATCACAGCCCACCCAGGAAACGGCTTCTGCGTATTCGACCCCCCCGTCAGCGTAAACGACGACGCGGGCACGAGGCTCATATACGCCGGGACGAGCTTCGCAACCATGATCGCGCCGATAAACCGCACGTTCGCTAGCCCCAGCACCGCCGCGGGGGTCGCCTCCGCGATCGTCGGGAACTTGAGGGCGTCGCCGGCCGTGAAGACGATGTGGTCGAGCTTCTTCGTCTTGTGCTCCGTGACCTTGTCGAAGAGCGCGGTGAGGTTCGTTTCGACGTTGGCGAGGTCGGAGAGGTCGCAGGTGGCGCCGCTGATGTTGGCGCTGAGGGAGGGGTAGGCGGTGCGTAGGCGGGCGAGGGCGGTGGCGAGGCGGGTGGGGTTGGAGCCGGAGATGAAGACGGTGGCGCCGTGCTCGAGGGTGGCTTCGGCGACGCAGAAGCCGACGCCGGAGGTGCCGCCGAGGATGAGGATGTTCTTTTCGGAGAGTTTGGTGGTGTATTTGGTTTGGGACATTGTGGGAGTTGGGAGGCTTTTGAGCGCTTGGAGCAGTAAGTGGTTGGGGAGATGGTGGTGAGGAAGGGGTTGAAGTGGGATTGAGAGATGGGGAAGTGATGGATGATTCGATTGATTGGGAGAGTTAGAGATGAAGATGGCTTTTTATACCTACGTCGCTCTTACGAAGTGGTTCCTCCGCTACTGATCCGTCCTTATTTCCACCGTCTGGCTTGCTATTCTCCGCTTCTAACTCCGTTGCCTCTCCTCTAGATTTACCAATCTGGTTCGCGATGTTATACGGAAACAGTAAAAGAGCGGGCATCGAGCGCCGACAACTATATCTAGCGGCGGCGCTCGTGCATTAGCGGCGGCGCTCGAAACGCTAATTATGTTTCACACTAACATCACGTGAACCTCCTCGTCCTCTCTCCATTGAAATATCAGAACGTCCGTAAACCTTGGATAAGCTGTTTTACATCATTCGTCATTAGAGCTTGAAGGGGGGGGCTGCACATAAAACGGCGATATCTTGCTATCGGAACCACGTTCTTGCTATTCGAGAATTTCTTCCTTCTGAAATTCGCCTGCAGAGTACCACTTTGCAGGAAGACTCGATTATATCCTGTGCAATGCGGTGAGCGGAAGCCCCTAATCTCTTTAATAGGCAGAGCTCAGTGCAGTGAAAGTGTATCCGTGCATTACCCCCGAGAAAGGAAACCCTTGGCACATATGGAGAAGCGTGGAGCGCAGAACCCCGATATAACCCCGGGACAGGAAGAGAGGAATATGGTGAATACATGTTACCTGCACCACCTTTCACCTGTGCGCTGGAATGTGTTTCTTGGCATCCAACATCTTTCCAAAAAGATGGGAAGATGGCTAAGGACATGACTACCGTTATTTTTGTTTGGTTATATACGGTCTTAATATGCAGAGTCGAAAGCAAAACCCAATGAAAATTCTTCCTCTTGACATAGTTCTGGTAGGATATAGTGGGTCTAAGCGCCTTGCGGGAGGAGTAGATTGCCTTTCTGGGCTCGAGGTCTGTGTTGCTGGATGAGCCCCAAGACATAAAGAGAGTAAACCTAGGATCCAGAACAAGTACGTTGGTTTTCATCGAGAATGATCTGCTCAGTGTGGCCCTTATGAGCATGCTTCCGAAGATCGGCCTCCCCAACTTCCGCCTATGGTTCAAGCGCGAGGGCGACGCCGATAATCCCTAGACTACATTTGAAGAAATTTTGGCCAAGAGTTGTCTAGGCGGAGTTGATTCGAAAAAATCCCCCCCTTGCTTCCGTACATATATCGGCGACTGTCCGCACCTTACCTACTCAAGGCGCAACACCCAGGATTTGCTGGTAGTCGAGTAAAGTACAGAACAGTGAGCTGCTAACCGGAGCTAGTAATGTCGACAGCGCGGAATCTATATTCTTTGTCCGATCTGCCGTGCTACGCGTTGCAAACAGGTGACTTTGGCATTTCTTTGTTCTCGATGCCGAGCGCCGCCCAAAATCGAGCCAGCACCCATCGAGTCTGTGAACGCTGAAGCTGTCGGCCTTTACAGCACTTGCACAAGCTGGAAGTTGCCCTTTCTTGTCAATTGCCTTCTTCCCTCGCAGAGAGAACTATAGCGACGCCAGAAGGAAGACGGACGGCCACTCTCGCAACGATGGAGACTTTAGACAAGGGCAAACAACCTGTCTACGACGATCATTCTTCGGAGATGCAATGGACCCACGACATGTTTTCAGAGGAATCTCTCAAGTTTCTAGATGTCACGGAAGGACTGCAGCGGCTCTACCTAGGAAGCGAGGACTCTACACCGCGAAAATTGAGCCTTGCAGATCTGAGCAACATCGCGTCGACTTCGGAAGATCAAAGCACACGCCAATCACCCCCAGTACCACCAAGGCCTGGGAGCAAGAAGGCTCGTACAGCACCGCCTGGGACGTTGAAGTTGACCACGCTACCACCGGAGCCACCCAGACGAGCTATCAGTGCAAGACGGTCACCGCGCAGAGCGAATAAAGAGAACGCTGATAGTAGAGATGTGAGCCCAAGCAGCCCGATTACCCGCGTTCCGGTCTCACCGCCGTTGACTTCGAGGTCGAGGATTAGCAGAAGAAAGAGCGGGCGTGCGTCGGGCGGAAGAATTGGATTGAAGCCTAAGGTGCCGGTGTGGAGAGTAGCAGCAATACCCAACACACGACATTCCCGCGATATCTCGGGCTCATCGAATGAGACTGGTGTAGGATGGTGGGATCCGCGCCCACGACGCTCGTTCTCCGGTCGACAGCGCGTGCAGGAAGCGTTGAAGAGCAGGCGGGTGGAAATGCTGAGAACAGGGTTCGTCAACTTCACCGAGAGGGCTCTACCAGAGACACCAGGGTCAGTGGTCACAACACCGCGTGAGCTGTATCAAGGCTGGACGCCTGATAGCCCGAGTCCACCGCCAGCACAGAGAAGGCCGGCTTTGCAGTCTATCTCGCCGAATAAGGGGCGGGCAAAGTCGTCTCCATTGACGCCTTCGCCACGAGCCCACTCTGTGGGAGGACCACAACGTGGAAGCCCGGCGTGGAAGCTACGGACTGGCTCAACGCTAACCATCGTCTCACCGGAGGAGGCAGCGTGGCAGCAGCACGTCTACATACCTGGACCGATTCAGCTGGAGACGGTGGTGTCAGCCATCTCACGGAAAGACTCTATCGCCACTCTTGATCCTTTCATGAGCACTGTGGTGAAGGCAGAGCCGCGTCGGGCGTCGGATGATGCCGTCATTGACGCGATTGTTGATTTCTTCGAAGAGTTTCACATCTTGGATCCTTCGGATGATGCTGGTATGGACAGGTACTGGGACAAGCTAGTCGAGCCTCCGAAACGCGCACTGCCACGAAGGCCGCCCCCACCGCCTGCACTCATGCCCTCTGCCTTGTCGGTGCTGGTGCCTTCGCCGCATTCGAGCCCGAGGACTCCGAGGCAGCTGAGCAGCGGGAGCATCCCGAAGTCGGCAGGGAAGACGCCGCAGAGGATCAAGCTGCGAAGACTGCTGGGCTCCGCTACTTCGATCTTGTAACTCGCAATAGAATGAATAAATGAGTTTAGTTGACAATGAAATAGACAATGATGATCTCTGCATGACTAACAGTGTGAAAAGGCAACCAAAACTTGAGAAATACTTGAGGCTCTGCTAAGCCACGTATCGAGTCTTGCATAGCTCACGTGCAGGCTGTTATCGTGATCTTTTTGAAGGACACATGCAGAGGAAATCATTCTGGCGATAGCGTCGGTCCGGGGACACGCAGAACGAAGAATGCCTTAGTAACGGGGCGGATGAGGGAATTATCGAGTATGCAGTCGGCGCTCAGCCGTGTTGACGTCGTCCAATCCAGGACGCGGGATGCATGAGGTCACCGGTCCAAATGGTGAGACGAGGGTAGGCAAAAGCAACGATCGGGGATGCGGCCTCGATGGGACGACGCCGATTGATCCACGATGCGCGGGATGGTGTTGGCTGTTGCACCAGGAAAAGGCGTCAAGAAGGCACCCTGGCCGGCATGCCGAGCCTTTAAAATGAAGCGACGAATCGCGGACCGGCTCGCCCGCAACCACCAATCCGGCGTGTCGTGCCCATGTCGGATCGCTGGCAAGATGCCGTTACTCGGGCTAGCTGAGCAGTCCGGCGGCCAACGAGGTGCGATCAACAGCGCTGGCCGCGTCCTCCCTGCACAAGTGCGGGCTTCGAGAGCTGCCAGCACATCCGGCTTGTCGCTCACCAACATAAGCCCGCTCCTCCCACCAACCCCCTTCACATTTCCTGCTCGCCCTGACTTTCTCCTCGTCATAATTCGCATCACCACTTTCTACGGCTTCATCCTTAGGCCAACGCACTGTTACCTGGCCCCTATCTGGATCTGCCACTGTTGATCGTACCAGCATCTCGCTCTATCATCACGTCTCATCGCTGCCATCATGGAGTCTACTCTTCGTCGTCTCCTCGAGCAAGAGAGACAAACCGTCTGGAATCAGCACTCACACCTACCAACACACGAGCGCCAAAGTCTCTGGGAACAACGCAAAGCCGAGCTCAGCTCCCTCATCGCCGGCGACAATGTCTCCTCCTCACCACGACCCGATGCACGCATTCCACGGACGATGTCCTATCATGGATCCTCGAGCATCCGCAATTCGAACCTCGTATGACAATCCTCCTCTGGTCTTTGGTCGGAACCTCCTCCATCTAACCATCCGCAGGGCGTCGACACGTTCAACACCATGAGTCGCACTGAGGGCCTCTCCGTACAGTCGGCTCCTGCAGCCGTCTCTATGTCAAGGTCTCCCTCATCCTTCTCAGCTAATGACGATGCATTCTCATTCAACGACGGCTACACTATTAGCCCTAGCATGTCGTTTTCCCCCAACCAAGCAAACATCCAGACAATCAACGAAATCAACGAGTACGATCCCTCCGACTACGTCAGCACGCACTTCGGCACCTCAACAAACTCCACTCAAACGCCATCCATCTCTATCAAGCACGACTCCATTCCCTCCTGGGGCCAGTCATTTGACGGCTCTGTCTCCCCCTGCACATCAACTGGTGAGCTCACGACTGCGTCCACTCTCGCGAGTGACATGAGTCGTGAGGCAAGCTACTGCACCCTGTTCGGTGATGTTTCTTTATCGCGAAAGAATTCGCAATTTTCTGATTCCTTCTCTGAGGAACCTGTTTACTCTTCTCCTTTTGATGTAAAGACTATCAGCCTGTCTGATACTGAACCTTCTTCTTTCCTTGGTCCTTGTGATTATACTGATAGGACCACAAATCCTATGAGCGCACCTGTTTTTTCTACTTCGCAATTTCCTTATAGTGCGTCAGCACGCTCTTCTTCTTTTCAGCAAACGTCGGACCTGGTGGAGGATATGAAAAGGTCGACGTCCATTGAAAGCAACAAGTCATCGACTTCGAGCAACTCTCGACACTCGCGTCGCCGCCAAGAGCAACTCGCTCATGGCTCCCGTCCGATTGCCCCTAAAGCAATTCAGAAACACTCAGCGGCCTCTCATTCGGCACGCCATGCATCGTCATCAGCTAAGATGATGCGAGTACAATCTCAAGACGGATCGTCGAAAGACGTTGCTCAAATCACTAAAGCTCCCTACATCCGACCGCAGCACCCCAAAGTAATGTGCCCTCACTGCCGCGAGTACCCAGAAGGGTTCCGCGGTGAGCACGAGCTTCGTCGCCATACCGAACGTGCGCATGCCGCCGTGAGAAAAGTATGGGTCACTGTAGACGCCTCGCCCGACAAGAAGTTCCTCGCCAACTGCAAGCAATGTAAAGCCGGCAAACAGTACGGCGCGTACTACAACGTCGCTGCCCACCTTCGTCGCGCACATTTCCATCCCAGAAAGCGCGGCCGCAAGGGAAAGCACGATGAGAAGCGTGGTGGTAAAGGTGGAGGAGATGATCCGCCAATGGAGACTCTGAAGGCGCATTGGATCAAGGAGATTCTTGTTGTCGCTACTGCTTCTGACGACTCCGGCTCGGATGATGACAACATGCAAGACCAAGAACAATTCGGCACCTCACCCAGCTATTCCGACGCCAACACCACTACCCAGTCGTACGACGTCGATGCTTCTTACGCCATGTCGCATTCCGCCTCGCAGCCTATCGAATACAGTCAATTTGCAGAGAGCGACCCAACCGCTTTCGCCTCGACGTACGCGAACTCGTTCCAACAGCCTCAGCTCAACGATTTCGACTCTCTGCAGCAAGACTTGAACCTCGATACCAATGCCTCGCTGTATCCCGCCTTTGAATTCGATGCGCAGCAGCAGTATGACATGCAGTACATCCCTCAGCCTGTGCCCATGATGTAGATCTGTTATAACCCGTCCGATATTCTTCTTCGCGCAAATTCTTGGCTCATGTATCTACGGCGTTTCGGTCATCAAGCTGCGCTCTCGCGTCTTGATCTATCGTTTGTTCGGGTAGCATTGCATGGTACTCCTGGTCGGAGTTTGGCTACTTTGCTGGCGTTTTGGGGTATAGGTTTATGCGTTACTATGATGACTTTCATCTTTTCGATCATGATCTTTTCATGATTCGTTTCTTTGGCTACTTGAGGTTGCTGTATTGCTAGTGTAGCTCTGCTTCTTCTTGATTGTAATCATCTGGGTACATTTCAGTAGGCTGCGGCTTCGTAGGAGTTCATCGATTATATATGAATGCAATTGATATATAGTACTGCAGATTGACTTGACGCTTGAAGATGGTTAACGCGCAACCCTGCTTCAGACAGCTATACCATTACGATTGTTGCCTAGCTGGTATGGAGGTCGTGAACGAAGTGCGGAGGTCACGTGACTGGCCTTGGCATTTCTGACGATCGATCGATCCCGGCTCACCTCTAACTCTACCCTCAGCACTCCGGCCTACACATGGCTACCTCTACTCCAGTACATGGAGACGCTTCTAAGATATGACTGATAGTGCTAACCGTGCAGTCTCTATGCCTCCAAAGGTCCCAGTAAACCGCCTCAACGCCCTCTCCATATCGAACTTTTACAGCACGCGTTGTCATACTGGAGTTGCTCCGTTGACGCGACTCTTACAAGGAGGACTATACATGCACAGCATTTGGAGATACATTGTCCGGAACAGGAAGGGAGATGGTTACACAAGCATGGAATCAAAGAGATATACGCTTCATCCTGAGGCCCCTTGGCCTAGTGCCCAACTACTAGCATAGGCGACTGGACTACCACTTGAATAGCGCAGAGTCGAAGATATCTATTGTTTGGCAATCTTTGTTCTATTGTTCTCCATTTATTCTCGGCGCTGAGAGGCCTTGTTCGCTTTCATGTCACAAAGGTAACAAAGAAGATACTTGGAAAGCAATTTGCTTTGACCAGCTTTGGGGGCGACTGCAACAATGTCCCTCAGATTTCATGCTCTTCGCCATGTCTCTACTCTTCGATATCTTCAAATCTTGCATTTATCCTTTTATGTGCGATCATTTGCGATTTCTTGAGCACGAGTATCGCAACATCTTAATTTCACTCCCTTTGAGTTTCCGGGAGTCTACTAAATTCTAATTACCTTGAAACCGCCCCTTGAGCGATGTCACGCAAAGAGTACATTTTCCAGCCCTATGCTGAGCGGAAAAGAGCGCCTCGTCCACGTAGAGAGTACCTCTTCCACCCCTACGATGGCCATCAATTCGGTCCTGTCAAGCGATTAGAGCCAGCAGTACCCCTTTGGGAATGGCCGGAGAAAGAACGCATTAGGAAGGAGCGAATGGGCAGGACCAGACGCATTGCCGCGTCTATCAACCGAACGACTCCGCATATCGACGATTCTTCAACTACTAATGCAACGTCAGGAGCTAGCTTGATTGCAACCAGTACACGAGCTAAGAAAAGGATCGTCTGGGAACCGGAACTGGAGCTACCAGAGCCCGAATCTCATAGCTATAAGCCTTGGGTACCGACCGTCGATCCTACTATTCCACGATGGAGATTCCAGCCTCCATCGTCGTCGCCCACGAGTCTGTCCGCGCTGGAAGCATCGAATCCGCTCATTGAGGTTGCTTACGGTAGGAGTGGTGAGACGACACAGCTACACGTATACATCCAGCCGGCAGAGGAAACTCTACGAAAAACAGGGATCACAGTACAGGCAGGCGATATACACAATCTTGACCATCTGGCTAGCCTAGAAGAGTTATGGAAAAGCCCAGATATCCTCGGTATTCGCTACTTCTGCTGCAACCCACAAGTGTTCCAATCCAAGAATAGAAAAGAAAGTATTACCAAGACTGCACAAAGTGTACAGGATAGGTTTTTGAACGAGCTACGAGGCTTCTGGGAATCGAAGGAGTGTGCACCGAAGCTGCATGCCTTTTATACGGAGATTGACAACGTCCTCACTCATTTCCTACGCGTGGAAGGAGGAGGCCGCCCCTGTATTCTCGACCAGGACGGCCATTTGCGGGAGAGAGATGTGCTAGTCGGCACTGGAGTTAGGGATGATTCAGCGCGGGCAATTATAATCCACAACACGGTCACTTCACAAGTGCGAGGCAAACCACCCGTGGCAGGTAAGCCACCTGTGCCAGGCAACCCACCCGTGCCAGGCAATCCATTCCCGAACACACGCGATCATATCCCTGGGACGCTCTTTGACATCGGAGTTCATCTTGAGCGGGAGATTAAACCAATCGTCAAGGAATATGCATCTACTAACGTGGATGAGGTCAGTGACCAGGATTGCACTGATCTGACTCGCAGGATCGAGACGGAAGTAGTTGCGAAGTTACTGAAATGGGCTGCTGAATCCAATCCCGGGCCGGAAGCTCTTGCGGTTGGGCAGAGGATTCTGAACGACGCCTCCGAGTTCCAAGCGACGCTGAAACTGTTGGGGAAGGCGAGGTATAATCTTAGGAAACCTCAATTGCACGACTGCGGTCCAAGTTGCCACTTTGCAAAGGCGAACGATAAGTTGAAGCAGACGAATGAGGATCTCAGCCTTCGACGTTTGGTAGACCATTTCACCGAATTCTACGTACCCATGTGCGTACGATTTGCTGCGACAGCGTCAGATCTTCCAGGAGAGCGAAAGAAGACCCACGGAAGATTAGTAGAGTTTCTCTCCCAGAGGATGCAATACAGACTCGATCAATATCGTCCAAAAACGAATTATGGGAAGCAGCTCAAGGCTGAATTCAGTAGGTCCGTCGTGTGGCTGATAAATGCATTAGACGACATTGAAACCGGGAACTTTGAGATGCGGTATGCACTTTACGCATTCTATCTTTGCAAGAACAATCAAATCAGCCCCAGAGAGCTATCTGTTCCTAGCACGGTCTTCTTAGATCCAGATGAAGAATTCATGGAGGTATTTGGCATTACTTCTCAGCCTTCTCCACCTCAAATTAGGTAAGTTAAGTAGTCAAAATGATATTTCTTTTACTGATGATGTCCGACCTAGTTCCAATCCTCCCGTTCCGACGCTGAGACAAACCTGGAGAGTTCTTGATCGTATTTTGAGAGGTGGTGCGCCTCCCGTTGTTAGTGTATGGCCGAAGGAGGCGAAGAAGGCGCGGTTTGATCACCCAGCTACCATCGAGGATCTTCGGAGAAGAATGGGATATAAGAGCAGATCTAAGAGCAGTTTTATTCCAAGACCCGCAACCCCACATCCCAGGGGAACTCATGAAAGCAATGGGCCTCCGTCTCAGACTAGTGCAGGTCAAAGCAGGCCAGCTACCATCGAGGATCTTGGGAGAAGATTGGGATACAAGAGCTTACTTCCAAGACCCGCGACCCCACATCCTAGAGGAACTCGTGAGGGCAATGGGCCTCCGTCTCAGACTGGTGCAGCTCAAATTAATCATGCTCCCACAGACCCTGCGCCGACCGGTCCTGCTCCTACCGGACCTCAAGACGAATCACCTCAAGACGACTCTTCAAAATTCGCTGGCAAAAAGATTCGAAAATGGTCGTTCGACGTCTCTCAATTCAGCTCCTCTGATGCCAGCTCCTCTGATGACAGCCCCTCTCAAATTCCAACATCTCACTCCAACCCCTCTCAAACCAGGAAGTTGAGAAATTGGGAGCAGCTGCAGCCATGGCAGGAGAAACCACCGCGAAGAAAATCACCTCGGAGAAGAAAATCACCTCCGAAAAGACGACCTCCACCCCTAACTGAGCTGACCAAAAAGCTGATGGAAAACAGAATGGGCCCTGGAAAACGAGCGACTATACCCCAGAAGAAACCGTCTCCCGGATACTCGCCTTTGGGTAACCCCCCTCTCAGCTATTCGCCTCCCCACGACTACCAGCAAGACAGTGATGATCAGGCTCATTGGACTTGGCCGCCTTATCGATATTACGACAGTATCGACGGTGATATCGACTCTCCAGACACACCATCCCCAATCCATTTCGAGCCACTGTCGGGTCAGGATGCGCGCCCCCTTCGAGGTCTTAGGGTTGATAAGGAACGCGTTCTGAAGAACGGACATGGAATTATCATCCGCGAGCTCGTGCTACGTGATGGCGAAGAACTCACTGGGTGTACTATCGATGATACGGGCGATATCAGGAATGAAAGGGGTAACCTTGTTGGTCGCTGCAAAATCACCACTCCAAATTCGTCTCGTCGCCCACCTAGGCCCCCAAGACCGATCTTTTATCCAGCGACCAGACGAAAGCATGACCGTAGAGAGGACCCTCGTAACTCCAGCGAACCAAATTTGACACAACGAAATCCTCAATACCCAGATCTATCGGACCATTCAGTAATAAGAGAAGCCGTTCTACGTCCACAACTCAACCCAATCCCAACAAACCTCCGCAACCTAATTCCAGCAAACTGGCCCCATATCCCACTCAACCGTACTCCATGGCGCCCCTGGTCCAACCTAAAAGACCTTGCCCGCAGATGCATGGCCGGCGCCATACACCCTGACGCCGAGGACATCCAGCAGCCCGATTCCCCCGACCGGCTACAAGCTCCCCAGGCGCGTGCAAGACCATGGCCTCTCGTCTTCTCCACGCCGCCGTCCCCGGACTCGCCCTCTCGCCCCTCGCCCACTCAAACCTACAGCATCTCGCCCTCCCCCACCTATAGCAGCCCCCGCCCAATCGACGAAACCCGCCTCTCGGCCGAAATCGCAGGCGAACTCGCTGAAGAGATCGTGGCCCGCATCGGGCCCCGGCTACGCCCTACCCCCAGCCCACCACCCCGCGAACCCTCAACACCCTGGCTGCGCCCGCTCCTACTCTGGGCCGCGGGCGCCGGAGCTCTCGTGCTACTTCCGTTGTTCACGATACTCTTAGGCTGCTCCTCTAGCCGGTCGCAATGGCTAGGCTTCTGCCTCCTCGCACTCCTAGCCGCCCGCGAGCCGATCACGTGGGCGCTCTACCTCCTCTGTGCAAGCTTCCCGCGGTGGTTGTTGTACCGCCTTGTTGCGTATGGCGGCTTGGGGGCGTTGTCGTGGCTCACGCGGTGCGTGGTGGGGGGGTTTAATGTGTTTGATCTTGCGATTGGGGGGGGGGGGGGGGGGGAGGTTGGGCGGGCGCTGCTGGGGGTTGGGCTGTTGTGTGGTTCTGTTGTGCAGGTGGTGCGTGCGGCGTTTTTGGGGGTGAGGGCGGTTGGGGGGTGGGGTGTTGAGAGGGGGAGTGAGGTGATGTGGCGGGTGGAGGGGTGGGTAGCGCCTGTGCTGCGCACGTTGCGGAATTTGTTGGTTAGGGGCTGGATGAGGGAGGTGTTAAGGAGGGGGTGGGTCAAGCTGCTGGTTTTGTTCTTGGTTGTGGTGGGGATGGTGTATGTGGAGGATTTGGTGGAGTTGAGGTATGCGGAGCCGGTGATGGTGGTGAGGAATGCGGCGTTTAGGGTGGGGGAGTATGAGAGGAGGGCAAGGTTGAGTGGGATGGATACGGGATTGGGGGATGGAGGGTTGGGCGTGAAGTGGACGGTGATATAGATGATTTTTGAAGGTTGAAAGGAATCGAGAGAGTGATAGAAGTGGGAATCACGGGGTGCTTATGTAAGTGGTTTGAGGGGAGTATATAACTCGCGTTCGACGGTGGGTTGGTGCTCTGTAGTTAGCTTTAGGGGATGTATCAACAATGGCATGGCTTGAAAATATCATGTCATCCCACCCATGGCTGGTGTGTGGGTTGGAGGGATTAAAGCAGGCATGTTTAAGACGGCGAATGGTGGAAGATTGGTGGCATGCAGGCCGCAACGATGATACTCAAAATCTTTACCCATCCATAACAGTGTTCGTCAATATCATCCAAACCCATCCTGCATGTTTCCGAACCTCGCAATCACACTCAAGAAAACGTGTCAATGCTACTCGTCACCACTAAAATCTAGCCAATCCCTCCCATCTCCAGCACCAGCACTCATCAAAATCGATGTCCTGATCGGTTTGACCTCCAAGCCATTCGGACTTTTCCTGTCGTGTTTTGAAGAGAGCCGAGGCTTTCCCAGCCATGAGTCCTCTTCCAGATTGAAGACGACCACGCTGGGCGCATTGGTCTGTTCATCTAGCCGAGTTTGAACACCTCATTGCTCTACTTCTCTTCCCTGCAGAACCTGGAGAAAGAAGTTGGAAGGGTGCTTTATAGTTCGTGGAAGACAGCGGGTAGAATGATGCACGTGATAGTCACATGATTCATCCCCCCAGAAATCCACGCTGCACAGTGAGTGAGCATTCCACTCCCCGTCCGAGCCAGCTGCCATATCACAGAAACTCAAATTCCCTCACTCTGTCCTCAGGAAGACCATCCACTGCCTCTCCATCCATCAGGCCATGTACATAACATTCGCCTACCATTGTCCATGATGGCCCGTTTTCCCGAACAACAAAAGGCCTTTCGACGCCGAAGAGAACGCATATCCTATCGCCCACCTGGGCCTCTTCCGGAACCAGGCCCATGAATCCGATCGTGGAAGTAAAAAAGTTCCGCTTTTGCGCTGCACTTGAGAGTATGCCTGCGACATGCAGTTCAGGCAGGCAGGCGTTCACATCGCGTTGACGATAGCGGAGGTGCTCAGCCTCAGATTCCGCTGTATGCGCGCCGGATTCGCAGGCCGCTACGTAATCCCAGAAATTGCATGTTGGTTGAGTAGACCGGTAGAAGTCCTCTTTGCCCTTTGGATTCACAATCTTGGGGTATATCTCGATATATGTTTCGCTGGTGGTGGGATAGGGGTCGCGATACGAATTAAGAGTAGCGCAATGATCGTCACGATCCGGGGACTTTCCAGGAGAGGGATGCTGTATCGTGCCGATTGTTAAGAGACAGACTCCACGGACTTTCAGACAGCAGCGCGTGTCTGTTATCTCGTCCTCACGCGGGAACTCCATGCACAGCGCTGAATCTTTGGATGCTTGAAACCGTCCATATCTCGCGATCGGATCAATTGCCTGGTGGGACACACTCCAGTCGGGAACCCAGGAAGGTAGCCTGTGCGTCGCGGTCTTTTGCGATATTATGCCGATAAAGGTGAAACACGGTTTCCCGTTAAAGAGGCACAGCTGGCGTGCCATTTGAATGTACACGTCGCGAACGGATTTCGTGTAATCTGGACGCAGATTCTGGCGGTCTTGTTCGCGAATCATTCCGAGCAGCGCGTAAACTTTGTCTCTAGGATCCGAGCTTTCCGCATTCATGGTGCGGAGAATAACTTCAGGTAGGGCCAGTGTTGATGGGGCGTCTTCGTTCTCCACGGTTGAGTGCAAGACATGGTAAGCCAGTCTAAGAATTCCCATAGATATGACAGAGATATAGGGCCGGCCGAGAACGTCGTCGAAGAACAGGTCTCGCTTTTCTAGCACCTGACACGCGTCGAAAAGGTGGTTCCAGTCTACGCTCCGGTTACCGCATATTACGGTGGCTTGCTTGGAGACGACGACTTCTTGGATGACCCATAGGCGTTTGAACCATGGACGCCGGAGGAGCTGGTCCAAGGCTAGGAAAAGAGGAACGTACAGTGTCCAGGAGTAATGTTGCGGATTCGGTATGAACGGCGTTGTAGGGAGTGAGCATGTTGGCCCGGTTTGCAGGATGCCGTCAGGTTTGGACTGGCTGATTGCAACCAAATGCCCTAAGAGTCCAAAAGCTGGCTCGGTGTATTCGTCCTCTTCACCTAGCCATATATTTACCCTTTGTGAAAGATGATATATGGTCATCATCATCTGCACTTGCGCCGCGCGCTCCGATAAGTCATTTTGGTTGATACATATGGAATCAATCCAAAGATATCGCGATTCGTTCTCGTGTCGAAAGCGATGCAAAAGAGTTTTGAGGTTCTCTGTAACGTAAATGACGCGCTCGAACCGGAGAGAGGTGTCTATATCAAGGTCGTCTGGGCCATTTAGTGTTTTAGTAGCGTTGTTGCAGAGTACGGGATGAGTCCGGTCGGGCTGGCCCCACGTGTACGAAACGGCTTCATATTTCGGGAGGGAGTGAGGTGGCCCTGATACTAAGGCACATAGGAGTTGCTGCGACCAAGAGGCAGGAAATAAAATGAGCACACGATATTCTCCAGAGGACAATGGTTCGTACTCGAACGCCATGGTTTCAGTAAGGCCCTTGGCCCCATGTGGTGTCGTTGTGGTATAGGACCGTCACTCTGGTTAACGTAGGGGATACAGTGTGGAAATGTACGGTGAGAGGACGATTCAAGAGAGTATTGTATCTTTTGTAGTGTCTCGAACATAGGCAAGCACTGGAAGCAAAAGTAACGTTCAGCGAAGTGGCTCAGCGAGGTGACGGCTTAGCGAGGTGGTGGCTTAGAGAGGTGGCTTAGCGAGCTTCCCAACATTATACCTACCTAGGTACCTAACATTGCAGATATCAGATATTGTCTTGCACGGCTATCAGTAATATCTTAGGGCGATGGCGCTGATTGCGCGTTCTGGAGTGGCCGTTTTGCTTGGTATATTATTGAAAAATTTAGGGATCTTTTACATACTTAAAGTCGCTTAAATTCGAAACACTTACACTTCGTCTCGTTAAGGCGTGCGTCTCTCCGCCTAGGGACGAACGTTACATGGTCGTTTTGTGACCTCGAATGTTCCTGTAATGATTAGCTGTAGGGAAGTGAAACAGAATGATGTATGCCCCTAGGCCTCCACGTTATGGACATGGGCGAGGCCTAAGGATGCGTTCTCAGAAGACAAGACTTAGACGTATTATGGAGAACATGGCTCGCAAAGTAGCAGAGATGATACATCAAGTGAGGCAAACTCAAACAGTGATCTTGAAGCCTGGAGACGATTGGCTAGATTAGGTCACGTGATTGAAACTTGTCTCAAATCACTGTAGTAGACGGAGGCCGCTCATGTTGATTAGCTTTGATGACAGAATCTCCCCATGCGATTGCACGCCTTGATGACCCTCAGCAAGTGGGCACAGCAGTACCCAAGAAAAGTTCAATATGTGCGTGAATATCCCTTTAACGTGACCAGAAAGCGGGCTCCTTGCAAACTGCCCAAGACACGGCTTGATTCGGCACTTTAATCAGATATGAAAGCTTCATGTTCCATCAGTGTTGAGCCGTACTAACCAATATGAATAAAAAGTCCGGTCAAATTGCCGGCTGGAACGAAAAAGGCCGAATGGTAGATTGCAAGTTCCGTAAGAACCCCGGTTAAAAGACTAGTGCGCAGAAAGAGACAACGTGAGAAAGGCAGAAGCTGATTGTGGTAGTGGTCTGAATCTGACTGGCTCTATCCATCTTAGCAACAATGAATGAGCAAGATGACATGAGGGAATAATGAAACTGGACGAATGGCTTGTGTTGTGTCTTTGTTTCTCAGTAACCTAATGGATGGAGAAAGCAAATATAATGCATGTACTACTTATCTTCTAAAGCTAAGTGTCAAGAAAGTGCACGTGATCTTTAGTTATACCGTTATGATACGGTATAGCATCCATACCACCACGGATCTGAACGGTATACCGAGCTTTTAATGTACATGTTCGTTGCACATACGCACAAGGTGTGGAAATGACAGTCGAATAATGCCGGTTTGGAGACAGGTGCATCTCTCGACCTAGGGAGGGACATTGAATCGTGTTTGAAACAGAGTTTATGCACTCGTAATCTGTTTCACACAACAACTGCATGCAGGTGGTGGAAGGGTGCGGGGGATCGTCGAGTAGGGTTGTGGCTGTGGTGTGGCGATATGCAGTCCGCGTAAGAGGTATTATGCAGAGTCTCCACCCTCGTCCAAGGGTAAGAGGTGTCTCCATTTCGTGACAAACAGTTGGAAGCATTTTCAGCTTGAGATGGGTTTCTATTCGTGAAGCTGCCGCGTAGACGCTGGCTGATGTGGAGCAAACGCGTCTGTATAGGGGACACAGGTATCCACAACGGCGAGGCTCAGTCTGCAGACGTAGATTCCTTTATACCTTTGTAGCCACATTGGTAGTTCATTAGTAGTTGTGGGGATGATCCGAATCAATAGCAATTCTGGACTGTCGCTTTCCTGTGATTGCTTCAATGTCGCCAAGAAATTATGTACCTCAGTCTAGCAAAACTCAATTATTAGCCGACGGAGAGCTGGTACCGAGCAAGAATAGAAAGTCGCAGATCTGCTCCGTTCAAGAAGTTTTTCGCGTGATGTGGGATGTCTTTTCCAGGGTTCCAAGTTGAAGTTGAGAGTTGATGTGGCTGGGGATGGCAGGGGTGAAGCAAGCTTTGGACCCTGGCGCTTCATGACGTTTGCCCCTGCGCGAGACTTCAGGGCCAGTCAACTTGCACAGCTTGCACCTCTCAACCGCCGTTGTCGACGCCCAGCGCGCCCATCTCGCGACACGTCACAGCATACGAGCAATGCACCCCCTAGTCGCTGTAGCGAGTCGCTGGCTCGTGGAAACACGAGGCTGGAGGGAGGCGCGTTCCTTGTTTGTGGGTCCCAAGCCGAGCCCATGGAATGGATTTATGCAGTGACGTTGGCGGCCTTTCTTTTGTATATCCTCCTTTGTGCCAGTCATATTCTGACCACTCATCTACACTCACTCACGCACTCACTCACTCACTCACTGTTAAGAAGCCCGTACCTACTACGTACAACACGCCTAGAATCGAGCATCTGTAGCATCACACAACGATGCGTCCTACCGCCCTAGTACCCGCGCTCTTGTGCGCCGCGTCGCTAGTGCTCACGTTTCTGTGTCTTTTCGCCGGGCACAAGAGGGACTTCATGGAGAACTTTCACCTTGTTACTGTAAGCTTTGTCCCGAACCCTTTCCAGATCGCGCTGACGTAAATCCACCAGCTCAATACCTCACGTATTGGCCAAAATTTGCTGAACTCGTCGACCGCTGGCAATTCCGATAACCCATTTTCGGTCCTCCTTCACAACATCACAAACGCCATCAACGGCGAAATCGACGATATCGCCGGCGACCTGGCAAAGCAGCTTGGAGTGGAAGATTTCTACAGCGCCCACATTCTCGATTACTGCTACGGCTCCTACGTCCCCGGACCACTCGCCAATGCGACCGTATCGAAGAAGCAGATCCACAAGAATGTTACCAAATGCTTGAACACGACTGCTGGCTACGAGTTCGACCCCACTGCCGCTTTGGAGAAGAGTTTGGCAGATAACGGCGTCAACATCACTCTTAAGGAGTTGGATTGGCCCGACGACATTCAAAAGGGAATCAAGACCGTCCATGTTCTCCAGAAAATCGTCTTTGGATTCTACTGCGCCGGCATCGCCCTCACTTTCGTTGCTCTGCTGGGTGCGTTAGCCGCTATTTTCGCCAGTGGCCGTCTCATGGCACTCATCAACATCCTGGTGTCCGCACTCGCTTGGATCGTCTTGGCCATTGCGTCTGCTATCGTCACAGTCGTGATTGATAAGTCGAGTAGCGTTGTCAACAAGTACGGCAAACCTATCGGCGTTGAGGCCCACCGTGGCGCCAAGTTTTTGATCATCACGTGGGTAGCTACTGCGCTGGTGATATTGGCTAGTATTGCTTGGTGCTTCGAGTGTGTGATTGGGAGCAGGAAGCGTAGGCAGTCTGCCTACGTTGGTAAGCAAGGCTAAACATGTTCTCTCTCTCTCTCTCTCTATTGGCATACCGTTGGTTCACGGCTTCGATGCATTTTCACGACTCCAGACGAAAAGGGTTTCGACGGTTACGAGTAGCCTTGCTGCTTCCCTAACCTACGACAGATGTACCCCGTCTAATTCTTCTTCCTATTTCGGTCGTCGGGCGTTCATGGAGGGTGTTGATGCTCTTGATACCCACATTCTATTAGTCGGACAATTTTATTTTTTAAATATCGAGCATACGTTATGGGAGACCTTTCGTTACTGTTGTCAACAATCTGCTAGTGCAATTCGGAGTCCCATAGCAGCTCTGACCTAGAGCGATTGAATTAATGGTCTGAGTGCAAGGTGGTGGTCTTTCCGGAGGATACCGTGGACGAAGATTGGCTGATTACTCGAGGCCATTACAGAATCACCATACTAGGAGAGTTTGATCGAATTCGCTATCTAGAGCCCTTTTCGAGGCGGAGCACGGCAGCCCCAACAAGCCTTAGATTGCACGAAAATCCCTACACTTCGACAAAGAAACGTGCGAGCCAATTCATTGTACGTTCGATTACTGCACTAGTGCGATGAACTTGGAATGTGGAAGGAGTGTTGGCGAACATCATGGCGCCTGGTAAGTTGCCAAATTTAATAATGCGCAAATGTAACCTTTCTCGTATACCCAAGTTGTTCCAAAGGTGCTGATTGTTATCTCGTCTTTGTTCTCCTGTTCGCTACCCACTATCGTTAGTCGGGGTCTTTGTTGCTTGGGTGGTGACAAAGAGAACAAAGCGCGCTTCTTGATGGCATGTCGCTTTGAAGACTGACTGTGTTAGTCTAAACGGCACCTGTAACTATTGTCCACAGCTCTGCACTACCAATACCCTTTGTTGGCATTCTTCCCGTCGCATGGGTCAGGTGTAGGTGTTCTGAGAGAACTAAATACAGCCAACGGCACCGCAGCGGCGAACTTGCATTTTCAATACCAAGGGGCAAGTTGATTCATTTCTCTGATAAATAATAGTCGTTACCTTTTCAAATCTTTCCTCGTTTGTTGTCCTTGCCTAAATTCGTTAGGATTAGCTGGTCTTCTCCATTTGTTTCTGGTCGTCCTCATCTTCATCATAACTTTTAATATCACCGCCCGATTTTCCTATCGAAAGACGAGAGTCCAAACTCTAATAACCGAAAATGGTTCTTAGCTACCTTACAGTCTCCTTTCTCTTGCTAGTGCTCAATTCCAACAAGAGCTTCGCGGGGCCATTACCTGTGTCGAGCTTGTCGCCCTTGTCGTCAGCAAGTCTTGCACCTATAGCCTCAGTAGGGGCCACACATAATAGCCTGTCTGGCACAGGGTCAGAATTGCCCGGTACCAGGAGTACGGCATTGGAAAACGCTTCGATACCAGCCACTGGGACACCTTCTGGAATTCCGCCGGTCCATAGTTCAGCGTTAAGCGAATCGCTCCATTTAATTTCAGCATCTCATAGTAATGCCTCTTTCAGTAGAAGCACTGGGGCATCTTCCGAAATTTCGCGCAGCCAGAAACCGGCAGTGGCTCCGTCGCCTCAATCAGAAACAGGAGCTCCTAGATTTACACTAGCATCGCCGCTGAACTCGGCGTCCACAGCACCAAACCGCGCACCTTCGGGAACAGGCGCTTCTGCAGGTAACGTACAGCCTACGCCTTTGACGACCAAGGAACCCGCATCTTCCGCAGCAAGCTCACCGAAGAGCGTGACCTCTGGGGCCCATCCATTTATCCCACAACCTATAGGATTTTCTTCCCTTGGGAAACCTTCTCCTAGAGAAAGCTCGCTCAAGAGCGAAACCTCTGGATTCCTCTCATTCGTTCCGCCACCTTTGGAGCATTCCCATGTGAAACCGTCCTCAACGCAGAACGCAACGTCTCGGCCCTTCTCATTCGTTCCACCACCTTTCGGATTCTCTGCTCATTCGAAACCAGCAGATCCCACAGGCTTGATAAGCAGATCTCATTTCTCTACTCCTCCGACTGCAACTAGCAGCTCCCACTCATCACTCAGTTTTCCGAGCAGAGAGTCGTTTTCAAGTCCTCCAACAACTACTAGCAGCTTAAGACTACACTCCAAAGGCGAGTTTACAAGTCCTCCAACTACAACTAGCAGCTTAAAGCTACACTCCAAAGGTGAGTTCACCGATGAGCCTGCCATTCAGACCGTGACAACGGTTGAAAATGGCAAGACTGAGCTCGTTCCTGTCCTGCTTGGTGGTGCATTCACTGCTCCTATGGCCCTGCCATCGTTGAACTCAGGGAAGCTCGCATCAACCGGAACGGCTGCCGCGGCGAGCGCGAGTGCATTCTCTGATCAGATGGCGGGTGTATATCCACTTATTGAGGCTTGGATTCAAAACCCGAAATCCTCCGCGGGACATGATGCCGGCGTGGCCATTGCGGGAGCTTTAGCGGCTGGAGGAGGTCTCCTCGCTAGCCTGCCGGGAGCCGGAGGGAAATCAGGAGGAGGCGGTGGGGGAGGTGGTGGATGTGGAGGTAAGCGTCGGCGAGATCTGAATCGCAGGTCACTACTTGGTGATATATTTGGCGCAGTTAGTTGCGTGGTTGACGGAGCCAAAAACATCGGCAATACGATTGAGGGAGCCGCTAAGGGAACCGAGTCGGCGGTAGAGGGTGCAGTCAAGGAAGTCGAGTCGAATCTGAAGAACCTGAAACCCGAAGTAGCAGCTCTGAAAAACATCGCCCCTCCCGACGAGAAGGGCGACCCCTCAAAATCGGATTCGAAGCATACCTCTACAAGCAAACCTCGGTCGTCCAGCGCTTCAACAACGTCTTCGAGCTCTTCCTGCAGAGGAACCCAGACGGTTACTAACTGCAAAGCGGTCTGCACTACGACAGCCTCGTTGCACCCAAGCCATGTCAACCGTGGAGAAGCCTGTAGCCGAACCTGTTCTGCCGTCACTTTTAAAGGATGCAAGACAGTTTCTCCAACGGTGTCTTCCTCGATGGTCACTGTAACGCCAGCTAGCCCGGGAGTTTACTGTGATATAGAGTCTCCACTTTGTAAGTCTAATAAACTTACTCCGCCGAAGGGTCCTATCGCAAAATGCAAAGACTGTTTGACGGACGCACACTCCATGGCGTATATTGCTGCAAGTACGCTCGTAAAATCGCCGGCGGCTGCGCAGGCCACCAAAAGGGCAATGAAAAATGAGGAGAAAGCATCTGGCGACGCGGATTCTCCTACACCTAGCGATGCCAAGATGTTGGATCATTCATTGGCTATGAACTTAACAGAGCGTGCTATGCCCCTGCCGCACCATTATTATTCACACGACGTGTTTCTGTTCTCCGAATTGGACCAAGCGGACTTTGTTCCTCATGGTGGACGCATCACTAATGGCCTAGATCTCGCGGCGTCCACTGCTATAACAAGGGAGTTCCTCAACAAGCCATTGAAGACGGGTGTTGTCAATCTGTACGGTTGTACGTCCGTTGTCGTAGCATCTCGTAAAGGTAAGTAAACGCAACCAAGGGGTGGAGTCGTAAAGTACAAGAAGTCGCTAACTTGGATATAGGAATTTATCAAACCCATTTCTGGGAAGTCGGGTCATTCGTGGTGTCAAGGGGAACGACGTACGATCCAGTAACCGACAAAACATCACCTGCTGGGTTATATTTTGAGTACGATCTATTTGTTAATGAGGTTCTAGGCGCACTAGACCGGGGCACTACGTGGGACCCAAACCGAAGTGACCAGGGACTTCGTGTACACACCGCACCTGGAGGGATGCTTGCCCCAGATACCGACCCAGAGGTTATAATCATCACTCCACAAGATCGAGATGTAGCCACATCAGGCCAGCCAGCGGCAGGTATTATACAGTATCCCCTCCAAGTCGCAATGCTCAAGGATAAAATTAACGAGATCCTTGGATGGGATTATCACGCCAATCGGGATCGCATACGTGTTGCCGATTACAATGCCCTACCAGGAGAAGATCCGCGCGTTCGAAATCCGGAAAACCCTCACGGTTTTTCCTGGCCTCAGGGTAAGGCTCTCTTCCAGTACGACCCATTAGAAGCTATAGAGGAAGATGCCAGCCTTTTCGCATATCCTGGGTGCAATAAGGACCAGCAGTTGGCAGCGTTTCAACTTTGGGTCGAGGACCGGCCAAATCCAATTCTCAAGAAAATGTGGCCGGCCTTGCCTAACCAATTGCATCCCGATATGGCTCCTCACAAAAGAGACTCCCCTGCGTGTACCAGGCCGGTAAGTACATGTTCCTTAACTCTAACAAAAGCTTTGCTAACTCAGTGTGTAGAACGCGAACTCAGCGCCCGCGACGTTGAAGCCCTCTGCGAAGCCCTCTGCTAAGCCATCGGCGAAGCCCTCGGTGAAGCCCTCGGTGAAGCCCTCGGTGAATCCCTCGGTGAAACCGTCGATGAAGCCATCCGCTCCAGCTAAGGCCTCGTCCAAAGGCCCCGCCCCCACGACCTTGAAGCCATCCAAGCCCTCTTCAACTCCGCCTCCGCCACCTCCTACATACCAAAAAGGCACCTGCAAACTTCGCATCAGAGAATGGAAGGAGGCTCCCGCCGGCAATCCGTACATCAACTGGAACATTGCCATCAGCGACAACGGCGGCAAGGAGCTCTTGAACAAAACGTCCCGATCCGAAATCGGCAACACCGTAGGATTCGAAGCTGCCAACACCAAGCTCCCGTACCCCGTCTTCGTCGAATTCTTGAAGGGGGGTAGAGAAAACAACAAGCGGAACATCTGGAAGCGCGCGCTGGAGCTTTTTGCTAGAGACCCCGTTCTCGTTCGGAAGGAAACGAAGACATTTAAAACGTGGCCTATCGAGGTTCAGGCTGGGAGTTTTATCTTTGATACTTGGGATCAGGATAGCAAGCTGCCGAGCTGCAGTGCCTGGACAGTTGATGATGGTGATGATAAGAAGCCTGTAAGTAACCCCTGGTTCGTGGTTTTTGAGAAATGGGTGAGCTAACGTATCATAGATCGTGCAAGCAGACTGCTCTTGGGTGTGTTGAGGAGCAAGATTGGACTGCGCTTTGACAAAGCTGATAGCTGCTGCCTGGCCTGCTCCTTATAGTAATGTCAGGCGATGAAGTGAGGGGTTAGAGGAGTAAGAAACGAAGCTACTGGGAGTGTGCCTTCAGAGTCACACACAGTACGTCTTATAGCAATTTCATAGCGTATATATTTCATAAAGGGACGGTCCTGCTTGCGATCATATAGTGGTACAGCATATCCCGCGAAAGAATTCAGGCACTAGCTAACCTATTAAGGTGCTTCCGTAGGTCGCGAGAAACCCCCCGTCCCGAAAATCTCTTTTTGTTCAGACATCTTAAATCTTTCCTCATAAGCCTATAAAGTCATAGTTGATATGACAATCATTTTTAGATATTTCTCCTCAAGATACCACTCTGCAACCAAAAAAATACAGCAATCTTGGTTATGCTGTTAATTGTTCCGTTCACGTCGTCTAGAACCATTTCAGCGTTGTTGTGTTTGAGAACGTAAGACCCTATTACATTCCTAGGAAGAGGCACTCAGGGCAATGCAGAGTAAAAGAACTACAATATTGCGGGCCTTGATTCTAATACTCCATGGGAAGACAGAAATTCGGCTACTTCAACGGCGTTCATTGTAGACGAGACAAATTTTAAATATTTGCGACAGTACCGTGGGCTGTGCTGCCGTCTCCTACAACGGAGGCGCGTGCTATCCGAAGAGCTCGCTTGACGGTGGTGAGTCTGCTACGGGCGTTTGGGCTGCGAAGAAGGTCGTCACATGTCCTGACGCCGACGGAACCACGTACACTGCCACCGATGGCAGTGTCTTTACCGTCGAGTGCTCCGTAGATCGCTATGGAAATGACCTATCTGTTGCCTGGGAGTCCAGCCTTGCAGGCTGCATTGAGGTGAGTGAACAAGAGTACAATCACCGGACGGGTAGCTGACCGTTACGATAGGCTTGTGATGTAACGTCAGGCTGCGTCGATGTCTCATACATTCCCGGATCCCCTGGTCCCTGCTATCTTAAGAGCTCTGCCGGTGCACCACAAGCGAATGGAGGCGTGTGGGGCGCTGTCAAGCAGGGCGCTCTCCCTTCGTCCACGTCCTCAATTGCTACCTCACCCAAACCACCTCTTCCGCATCCTCATCGGTCATCTCCGTAGCGACCCCAACCTCGACCCCCGGAGTTTGCACCGGCGGCTTCATGACCAGTCCACTCTCTTGTCCTGAACCAGCCGGCTCTTGCTATGTTGACAGCACTGGCTCAGTATATCTCATCGAGTGCTTTATGGACCGTTACGACGGAGATTTGGCCATATCCTGGAAATCTAGCCTCGAAAGCTGCATCTCAGTGAGTAGACACCGTTTCACAACAAGCTATGTAGCTGACTCGTAAAACAGACTTGCAGCGCAACCGCAGGCTGCGTGGATGTCTCTTATGTCCCTGGAACTCCGGGCCCTTGCTACATGAAATCGGAAGCAAACGACGCACAATCTAATACGGGCGTTATGGGCGCTAAGCTTATCCCTTTCAGCTCGGCTTCCAGCTCCGCGTCGCCCACCTCGACGCTGTCAAGTACTTCATCGGCTGCGCCTACCACAACCTCCACATCCTCGAGCACTTCATCAGCTACGCCATTGCCGACCTGTGGCCCCGGGTATATAAAGGATGCCAATTTCGAGTCATACGGGGGAGACTGGAGTGTCAATTATATCACCCCTATCGTCGACAACGAGTATTCGGCATTCATTTTTATACCAGCATCTGAAATAGGCGTCACGGCCATAGACGGCACCATGGTTGGAATGGTCCAATTGCACGATGTGCAAGACGTAGTCACCATCAGCAACACCATCCAACAGCTGACACCCGGCGGCGCGTACACCGTCACATTCTGGAACCAGCGAGATTCGAACTCGGCAAGTGTCGTGAGCATGGATGGGACTACCGTCCTGACGCTTCCATTGACGACTTCCAATAGCCAGATGTACAAGTACTCGTTCTCTTTTGTGGCTGGAGGTACTACCGCTGTCTTGTCTATCCGGTCTACGTGCGCTGTTAGCAGTTGTAACCTTGAGTTTGATGCTGTTAGCATTGTCCCTACGGGTGGCGCTTGTACTGTTAATGTTTAAAGTCTTTTCATGTGAGAATTTCACGCTAGTAAATAGTGAGGGTCGGTTGTATTTAACGACCTAACGACGTAATTCGAATCGACTATATATAGATCGTGTGTGTATCTAGTATATTGGAACTCTATTAAGACTAGTCGCTCGAAACGTGATTTAGGTTTAGTCACCTAATGGAGCATTCCCTAAAGGACTAGTACTTGCTCTTGCAGCCAAGATTCCTATCCCGAAAAGTAAGACTCGAACGAATTCAACATATCGAACTGCGACCAAACAGGTAGCAGATCGTTGAATTGGAACACCTCTGGGATCGTCTCCAGTCTCGCAGGCCCAAACTCCAAATCCTGACTCGGCGTCACCAGTGGCTCAGACAACCCAGCCAATTGCGACGACGACGAACCCACGTAGGGAAGCGACGTAGTCATTGAGTCAATGGTCGAATCCAAGTCCAACAAGCGAATCGCATGTTGGATAACCTTCCTCACCCTCCTCGTCACCACATGGCTCTTCTCCAACTCGTTCAATGACCGCATGCACGTCTGCAGGCATGAGAGCTGTGATTTGAAATCAATGGAGCCTTTCCGCTCAGCAATGTTGGCGACGAGCGTAGTTGATGCGGTGGCGATGATATGAAGCGCGACCCAGGACATGGTGAGTACACTGCCGTGTTTCTCGTAGTACTCTTGGAGGTACTGAGCGATCAAGCAGGCATTATGTACGCAGATTTGGCGTGAGGTTTCACTGGCAGATGTGTGTGCTGTTGAGTCAGAGTCTGTTCCGAAGTGGGCGACAGGGCGGTGGAGGAGGATCAAGGCGGCGGCGTATTGCATGCTATTGCAGCCTGGCATCAGCGAAACTCACGCAGTTAATAGGTACGCAGACAAGACTTACTGCAAGATTATGACCGCCGGAGATTGATGGGGATTATATTGAAATGAAGGATCGAGAGATGATGGCCAGCTGCGGAGGCGTTGGTCTAGAGTCGTTATCTCTCGCCGTATAGTTTTGACCCCGTTTCTAGGTCGTCAGAGCCGCTTTCGCTAGGGTATGTTCCGAAACCAAGGCTTACAGATTATCGCATATCAGACCAACAATCTCCAGCAAGCTTGTCCAAGCCACTGCAATCTTCGTCTCTTCCGATGGTAAGTCCGATAACCCATCTCCAGGTCTCTTGACCGAAACATCTTCTAGTTTTATACATTGAGGCCTACCAAGATAGAGTGCCCATTGCCTTTCACGGTTAGTGAGAGTCTTCTAGACGAGTTTCTCGACCTTTACCTGTCAAGATTGAAACAGCTCCAGAACACTAATTGTCTCACTTCTAGATCGACCTTGTTCAAACTCGTGCTGAGACCTGTGCTATCGCTGTGTAGACCAAGCTCGTATGCTAGGCGGCCAGCTCCGCCTACAGTGCGTGAGTCTTTATCCATCCACCGTAGGCTAGAAACGGCAAGTCCTTACCAGCGTACATCCAGCCTTTTGTATCATTCGATATTGCGCAGTGCATCTCGCTGAGGAGTTGCAACGCTTGACATGTTGTAATTCCCGGATTGTTTAGTTCGATATCTAGATAAGAGACACACTTCCGGACAAGGAACGGCGGATCGTCATCTGCATCATCGCTCAGAGCCAAAGCTCGAAGCCCTGGTTGGTCAGATATCGCCGCTGCTCTAGTCAGGATGCAGTACACCAAAAGCCTGCTGCAGTATTTCGTATGGCCGTTGTTCATATCACGGAGGAAAGCTTTGGTTCAGAAGTCAGCGTCAACCCGCTACTATGCTTTGGATCAAGTAAGGATGTACCTTCTTTATGTATGATAGGCAGCACTTGATGCTGATACGTCCAAAACAGGTTAAAAAGATGCTGCTGAAGGTCTAGAGGAAACTCATCTTGCCACTGCAGCTGCGATCTCGTTCCGTTCGATTCGCGTATCAAGACCGAGGACGTCACGCTTTCCGCCAGATGCAAACTCGACGTTGGACCAAAGAAACGTAGCCGGCCAACTCTGTCGCTGTTGAGCTGGCGTTGGCCCCCACATAACCGGACGATCATATTGTCGGAGTTGCTAGACTTTGAGCCGTCAGATTTGCCAGACTCGGATGCTGGGCTCAAAATTTCGTCTTGGGCTGAGCACGAGTCTCCTTGCTCTGGTCCCATGAGGCAGTACTGCTTATGCGTATCTAACTCGGCTTGAAGCTGGGCAATTTGAGCACATAGATCTCTGACCAACCGCTTCGGGGTCGACTGGCGCCGTTCGTCGACTTGTGGGATGAAGCATTCGATCTTTAGCTTTGCGCAAAGGGAGCAGGCGTCTCTCCCACCGGAGCCAGGTAAGCACTAATACGTGTTGTGAGCTTTAACGCTTTCATTGGTTACTGTTGTATCAAGTATACTTACTTTGACCTTTTTTCGGCGACAACTTATGCATGCCAGCTGCTTTGGTTTGCGATTCGGCTTTGCAGCCGGTCGAGGGTGAGTAAAGCTTGAGATATTAGAGTACGATTGGATACCAGGCAGTCCTCCCATTCCATCTTTTTGCAACGCAGGGACTGGCCGGGGGTACGTTTGTTCATTCATGGCTAGGAGTATAGTGGGAAGTGATTGAGATGAGTCGCGAGTCGCAGGTCGCAGGTCGATCTCCGCAGGGGAACTAAATTCACTAGCTGATCTTCATGCCGCCTCGCTAGTCTACCCCACGATTCGCTTGTTTTGCACCCCGCATCCCGGAGAACGAAGCCCGAAACATCATGAAACTTCTTCTTTCTCTGATGTCTATATAAATCTGATCACCAACCAATGTCACCGCAGTCTTGACGATACAGTGCGAGCTTTCTATGCAGCAGTTGTTCTTGGGAGCAGTACAACACTGACATCTGCAGGATCTTTGATCTCCACCCGCTCATAGCTCTCACTGGTCGTATTTTCATTCACAGGAATCTCTGCCTCAGGTATCGGCGGATAGTCGATGACCGCCGGATCAAGGTACGAAGTCCTCGAACTGCCATCGTAGTCGGCCATCGTATAGCCATTGCCGAGCCACGTCAAGGGATTGCCGCCCATTTCGTCTAGGTACGTATAGTCAAAGTCTTCCCATCGGGGATTCCTTGCTACGTAGAGCAGGTTTAACGAGTTTCCAGGGTAGTATGCGATGTTTCGACCGGTTGGATCGCCTCTTTTGAACCACGATTTGCACTGTTGGAGTTAATAGTCGTGTTGGTCAAATAGCTTTCGTGCGTGGCCTACCGGCTGTCCAAAGATGGTGTTCTTAAGGTATTCATTGACGTGCGCGACGTATTGCTTTACTCTCTCTTGCCTAAGACGGATCAGGATCACTACCCGCGAATTTCTATAACTGTGCTGAGATACTGACTTGATGCAAATCGACTTGATCTTTTCTCTTAGGATCTTCTTGATACACGAGATCATCAACTCGCATTCGGTCTCTATAGCAAGGTAGGCGTTTCCAGCGCCAGGCGCGCAATTAGGACCAAAGTACAGGAAGCAGTTTGGCATTTTGTCGACAAGGACTCCGAGATACGCCTCAGGCTCCGGATCCATCACTTGGTTCCAAGTAATTCCGTCGCGGCCAGTGACTGGAAAGCGGCTTCTGAAATCACTAGGTATCATAATCAGCATGCGCCTCTCAAAGTATGAGGAGCTATGCCTACCAAATGAAGCCAGTCGCCCAGATGATAGCGTCGCATCTGTGTAATATACCATCCTTAGTTACAATGCCTTCTGCAGTCACTTTCTCGATCTGCTCCGGGATCCATTCGATGTTATCCTTTACGACCGCCTCGAGGTACCCAGGCCCTGGTACCAGCCTACGACACCCAGGAGGAAATTCTGGAAGTAACGTTTTCAAGATCTCGGGTCTTTGGCCCAGGGCACGTTTCATGCGCGCTCGGAACTCTCCTTCCATCTTTTGCTGCTCTGGAGAACCGTAGGTGAATCCCGACTCTGCCATATATGCCATTATACCATCCTCGATGCCCCGACGATACTCATGGTAAGATGTTGGATCTTCAGCCCAGCGTCGACGTTCTTCTTCTGCATATGAAACTAGTTGGTTTGCCGTCAGCTGAGGTTCATCACGTTTCGCTACATTACGTACAGTTTCCGGCTTCGAGCGCCTGGCGCTTTTGAAGCTCGCCGGCCCCGAACCCAACAGGAGCTATCCAGTTCCTATTTCGACGATTCAGCTCTCCTACTCTGGCATTAGACATGGGGGCTAGTGGAGGTACTCACTGCGATCTCATGTAATGATGTACCCTCTTTGCCTTCTTCTGGATGTGCGGAAGCACCTGCACACCAGTTGATCCTCCCCCAACAAGCGCGACCACCTTATCCGTGGGATCAAAAGTCTCGTCATAATCAGCAGTATGCATATTGGGGCCTTTGAACATGGAAATTCCCGGAATCTTGGGGAACTCCCAGTTATTCAGCATACCCCACGCCATCACCACGATATCCGCCTCATCTTCAATCATCTGTCAGGATATTAGCTGTGCAACCTAGATGAGGAAGTCCTGAAGACCTACCACATCATTCTGGATGTCATGGATCTTGAGCCGCCATTTCCCGTCTCCCTCGTGCCATACTGCTTCTTGCACAGGATGCTGAAACTTCATCATTTCTCTGACACCATACTTTGTAGCCACTCGCTGCACATAGTCCTTGATCTCTTTACCTCCAGCATAGTATTCAGACCAATCAGGGTTGTCTTCAAACAAAAACGCGAAACACGGCGCTGGGATGTCGCAGGCTACGCCTGGGTATTTATTCTCCAGCCACACACCTCCAATATCTACCAAACCCAGTCAGTGTATGCTATGCTGATTCTCTGGGAGTGCTCTTCGCCCATACCCGCATTTTTCTCGTATATCTGAAGGTCTATGTTTGCGCCTAAATGCTGTCGGAAACGAATTGCAGTCGTAACTCCCGAGATTCCAGCGCCAATGCAAATGATCCGGAGTTTGCGGCCTGGATCGTCGATTGGTCTATTCAATATTGGAGCTTTGAACTCAGAATAATGGAGTTGGCCCGGATAGACCATTGCGACAGAGAAATTAGCCGTACGGCAAGCGTAGCAAGGTTATCAAATTATTGGTAGTATACGAAGAAACTTTACATTGCCTATGGCGGGAATACCTGATGTATTGCGTCTGGAACCCTGATCGTTCCCAAGGGCTTGCCTTCATTGGTCCTTTTTTGACCACGGTCTCTCCAATGCCGGAGAGACTATGAAAAGTCGGTCTTCTGCCTCCGCGGCGACAACCTTCAGACCATGCCAAAAAGTCAACTCCGAGACCATGGAGCTGGTAATATGTGCATGTGAATCCACCTCACCTGCATACTAGCCGTAGACCAATAGGATAGAGGTGTGGCCAGTGATGTTGGCCGGCAGAACGCAGCCGATGGTTGCGTTGATCAGTCGCGTCCCCCGGACTTCAATGACCGTAGTGCGCATGTGCCTTCAGAGACAAGGACGATTGACTGGGACCAATCTGCAGGAGCCGCTAGAGGGAACTAATGAATCATCGTTGCGCTTCCCCGCAAGATTACCCCATACTCCACAAATCCGTATCCCATAGCATGGAGACGCCAGGGAATTGTGGCGTCTCATTTTCCATTTTTGCTAGGTGATAGGCGCCATATTTGAGTCAAGACAAAACGGCTTAGTTCATTTGAGTTTTGAGGCGTGGAGAGTCTCATTTTATAGTCCTTATATCTATATCAAGCCCGAGATAACCTCTGCATTCTGGTCCTGCATCGCCGTACTACACATTCGTCTCAAGACACTTCCTCTCTTTGTGAGAAACCATGGCTGCAATTGAAAAGTCCGATCACGATATCGTGCATTCGGAAGACATCGAAACCCACTCGCCAACCAACTCCACTGCGGTTGATGAGACCAAGGCGGAACACGAGGGTGTGAGAGAGGAACGAACGACTCCGAAGGCATGGCTTTGCATTTTTGTGAGACTACCATCTTTTATTTGCATAAATAGTACTAATGTATCTCAAGTTTCTGGTTATGACCTTCGGATCACCATTCTGGTACCAATCTCTCTCGAAATTGTTCTTATTATCGTCGCTAAAATAGAAAAGGGCCACTCCTACAACGGCTGCGATGTCTTCCCAACTATTGACAAAATTGGGCCAAGTTGAATTATCATCTTGGGTTATTCCTTGCATCACCACCTGCGCTACCATCAGCATCCTCATTTTCGGCGCTAACAGCGATCTATTCGGCCGCAGATACTTTCTACTCGCAGCAAACCTTGTAACTGCGGTTGGCTATATCGTGTGCGCGCGCGCTCACAACACGAGCATGTTGATCGCCGGACTCAGTCTCAATGGTTTTGGATCTGGCATGGCCGGTGTCGCTCTGATCGCGGTACCGGAATTGATTCCCAACAAATATCGACACATCGGTGTGGTCCTCGCCGATGGCTTCGTATACGTTATGATCGTCATAGGCCCCGTGGTAGGGCGCTATGCAATCATCAATAGCGATAGTAGGTGGCAATATGTCTACTGGGGAGGCTTCGTTTTCACTATGATTGCTTTTATTGGATTGTTCATCTTTTATCAGCCTCCAAAACACCCCCGGGGAGTTCCGTGGAAAGAGGCCGTACGCGGTTTGGATTGGGTTGGAGCCATTCTCTTCACCATCGGGGCCATTCTCGTTCTCGTAGGCAGTACGTATTCGCCCTATGAGTGATGAAACAATCTAACTGGATCTAGTGGTCTACACAAGTTACATTCCCGCCACTGACAAAAGGGTCATTATCTGTCTCGTCGTTGGCTTTGTACTCATCATTGCTTTTGGACTTTGGGAACGTTTTTCGGGTGTTCGATTCCCTCTATGCCCCGAGGAAATCTTCTCAAGTCACAAAGGTCGCGAATTTGGGGTACCATTCTGCCTCACTTTCATCATCGTTGGGTTCTTCTACGGCACGGCGGTCATTTACCCTACGATGCTCAGTAAGCATGCCAAACCTCGATAGCACGCATTATTACTCCATCTTGACTGACTTCAAATCCCCAGATGCCTTCTATATCGATGCAAATACCTCAATTTCCACACAGCTGCTGCTAACGCTCCCGGCTAACTTGGCACTCCCACTTGGAGCGATGCTCCTCGTCGCTTTTGGAAGGAAAATTGGGCACTGGAAAATCACCATGTACGTTCCAAGACTCGCTTCTCTTCTTCTAATGAAAACTAACACGCTATTTCCAGGATCGCTTCAACATTTTCACTGGTCCTCTTTGGCTGCCTCCTCGCCCTGATGACACCCTACAACAAAGTCACGATGATTACCTTCGTGACCCTAAGCCAACTATCGTACGGCTGGGCAGCCTATCTCTCTGTGACTTACACCCAACTCGGCGTTCCCCAGACTATGCTCGGACTTTCGGGCGGCCTGGCAGGAACAGCACGGTACGCCGGCGGCGCTGTTGCGAGCGCTTGCTACTCAAGCGCAATCTCGAATGGCATCGCCGAGAGAGGTGCTGTACTCATTCCCAAGGCCGCTCTGGCAGCTGGAATCCCTCAATCATCGATGGCCGCTGTCTCTGCCGCTGCCGGACTGGGAGCTGCTGCTCTTGAGAAGATTCCCGGGGTTACGCCTCAGGGCGCCGAGGCGATTGGGACGGCGTATAAGTACGCTGTTGCTTATGGACTGAGGTATGGATCATTGACTCACATATTCTGACGTGTTGTAGGATTCTTGCTGACCTTGATGTAGAAATGCTGCTTTGGCTTCGATGGCCTTTGGGGTCGTTGGTATCATCTTGGCATGTTTCTGCGAGGACATCGGGCCGAAGATGAATGAGAAGATTGAGACTTTCTTGGAGAACGACGCTTTGGCTGAGAAGAATAAGTTCCATTAGTAACATTTGTTCCAATTGAAGTGGGTGGTATTGTCTTTACGAAAGCAAAGCATGTAATATTGTCGGGAGTTACTCTGATAGCAAATATGAGCTCACTCGATCACTGTTGCAACATATACTACTCTAGATGTGCAAGATGTCTTTTCCAGCTTGCACTTGTTAGCTTTCTTGCCAACTTTCTATGCGGAATTACTAGTATTCCTTATCCGTCATAATCAATCGCATCGTCTCGTTACAAAACTTTGGCTGTTTCCTATCAAACACCTCACCGGCACTCACCTCCATCGCTTTCCCAGCCGCCTCTTCGCCATTCAGCAACTCTAGCACGGTTTTCACAATCAGGTCGATAGAAGTGAAATTTTCCCTCCCAAATTGCGCCCACACGTCTTCAGGATGAAGAGAAGTATGGATTGCGCCAGGAAGAATGCAACTCACGCGAATATTCTCTTTTGCTAAAGGGATACTCATGGACCGCATCAGACCCAATACGCCGTGCTTGCTTGAGCAGTAGAGCGGTAGATCTGGGGAAGGGTAGAGTGAAGCGGCTTCGTCGTCATTAGACTGGAGAACGACGCGGGTGTAGGAGGTTGGCTAGAGAACGTACCTGAAGCAGTCATGACAATCGACCCGCCTGGAACCGCATTCCGTCGCATATAATGCATACCCAGCCAGCTAGAGTATACCACACCTGTTAGGCATACATTTTGCAGAAGCATTGATGGCGGCTTTGGCGGCCAATCCTTGGTTTAGTCGTAGAACCCGCCTCGGCCTGCGATGCCTGCATTCGCGAAAACGAAGTCTATATCCAAAAATCGGGCTACTGTCTTCTCGAAAGCGAGCACTTGGGAAGCGTAGTCGGTGACATCCGTTTCGATGAATATGGAGTTTAAGCCGAGTTCGGCGACGACTTTGGTTCCATTTGTAGAGTCTAGATCAACTAGGGCAATATTCCAGCCTTTGGAGTGAAGAGCCCGGGCGACTGCTAGGCCCATGCCACTAGCTGAAGAGGGGATTCAGTTACGGGAAAAAGATGCTGGGAAAGGGGCTACCGACCACCCCCCGTGATTAAGGCTGTTTTGGCGGTTTTCATGGTTCAGAAGTAGAAAATAATTCTCATGGATGTAGGCTATAGTGTCAGAAAATGAGTCCAGATTCGTGGATTTTGGTGGTAAGATCCTTCCTTTTTTAGTCCTAGATGAGTGAATATTGGCATGAACCGCAAAAGTGAATAGCTGTGCATGGAGTATGGCCCTTGCAGGCAGTACATTTAGATCCGGAGCTAGCAAAGGCAAAGCCTGGAAAAGTGAATGACCGCGCTCCTTATGTTAGGGTCGAATTTAGACAATTTCCAATTTGGGAGCAATCTTCAGGCAAATGCTTGAAGATTCGTCGACTCAAGCATTCGGACATTGAAAGCCGTAGCGAGAACCGAGAAGAGTCCAACACTAGGACTCTCGCCTACGCCACGGGAACCAAGAAGCGAGAATTGAATCTCCCGACCATGGCTTTGGAAGGCCGGTACCTTGGCACCCCGCATACCTGATCCCGAGCATAGTATGCCGGTCGTTGTGATACTCCTTCCGACGCTGTAGAATGATGCCAAGAGAGACCAACTCGAGAAAGAGTCTGAGCAGAACGCGGATATATGATCTAAACATACGTAGCCTGCGGGGAGATATTCTTCATAATCTCGTCTATCAAGACTTTGCTCTATTTCTAGCGGCATTTTCACGCTGCCGAAGGGAAGGATGGCGGATGTAATCCCACCTCCCGTTGTCACAACTCTAAACTCAAACTTCAACGGCGATGGAAAGCACGCCAACGGCGTGCTTATCAGCGAAACTTCCCCAGAAGCGTCGTCTCTGTTTCCCAAAAACGGGGTTAAAGGCCATGCCGCCAACGGTCATTTCGACACACAAACGCCTTCAAACGCCAAACGCCGAAATGGCGAGAACGGCTATTATCGAAACGAAGAACTAGGAGGCCCAATCCACTCCGAACGCCCCATGCGAATCGTAGTCATTGGAGCTGGCGCCTCCGGACTGTGTTTCGCATACAAACTCCAGCGATCATTTGAGAATTTCTCGCTCAGAGTGTTTGAGAAGAACCCCGACATTTCAGGGACATGGTTTGAGAACAGATACCCAGGGTGAGTAACATTCATACCCATCAGGTTCCGACATTGCTAACATGGTGGTCAAAGGTGCGCTTGCGACGTCCCAGGCCACAACTACGTCTGGAGCTGGGAGCAGAAAAAAGATTGGTCGGCCGTATACGTGGGAAGTAAGGAGATTTTCAAGTACTTCAAGGATTTCGCAGCAAAATACAGTTTGGACCGGTATATCAGCGTCAGCCACGAAGTCATCGAGGCACGATGGGAGGAAGTAGAAGGCCTCTGGAACGTGAGAGTGAAAGACCATACTACAGGCACTATCCTGGAGGAGAGCTGCGACATCCTAATCAACGCATCTGGGATCCTCAACAATTGGAAGTGGCCATCCATACCTGGATTACAGAATTTCAAAGGCCAGCTTCTGCACAGCGCGCATTACGATGAATCCGTTGATTTGGCGGGGAAGAACGTGGGATTAATCGGGAATGGCTCATCTGGTATACAGATCTTGCCAGCTATATACCCCAAGGTCAAAGCGGTGACGACATTTTTCAGGAGCCCAACATGGGTCGCTCCAATTCAAGGGCTCGATCAACACATTTATACTAAAGAAGAATTAGACGCTTTCGCAAACCGCCCAGGCCACCTCTTAGAACAGCGTAAGAACATCGAGAGCACTGTCAATTCGATCTACCCTATGTTTTTAAACGGAAGCAAAATGCAAGAAACTACCAAGAAGCGAGTTGGGTTTCAGATGCGAACGCGTCTCATAGATCAGAAGCTTCAAGAGCAGTTGATACCGCAGTGGGGATTCGGCTGCCGAAGAATGACGCCGGGCATCATGTATCTTGAGACTTTGCAAAAGCCGAATGTGGAGGTTGTCTACGGCGAGATAACCAAGATCAACGAGCAGGGCGCGGTCTGCGACAACGGTAAGGAGTACGAAATGGATGTTCTGATTTGCGCCACTGGTTTCGACACCTCATTTAAGCCCCGTTTTCCTATACACGGAAAGAATGGAAAGAACCTTCAGGATTTGTGGGGATCAGCGGGAGAGGCACACTCATACATGGGAGTTGGCGCGCCAGAGCAGCCAAATTACCTCCACTTCTTAGGTCCAAATTGCCCCATAGGGAGCGGTCCTCTGGTTGGAGCTATTGGTAAGTAGTTCTTCAAGCACCGCAGTATGACTTTTAACTGACCAGATGACGCAGAGGCACAAGCCGACTACATGCTCCGCTGGTGTGACCGCTGGCAAACCGAAAACATCAAATCTTTCATACCTAAACAAGCTGCCATAAACGACTTCGCCGCTCGCACTGACCTCTTCATGCGCGATACAATCTGGAAAGCCGGCTGCCGTAGCTGGTACAAGCACGGGACCATCGACGGTCGCGTCTCGGCGCTTTGGCCTGGCAGCTCGCTGCATTATTGCGAGGCGATGCAGTACTTGCGTGCGGACGATTTTGATGTCGCATATAAGGGAAACAGGTTCGATTGGTTGGGGAATGGCTTCAGTCAAACGGAATTAGATCAGACTTGCGATTGGGCGTATTATATCCGGGAGGTTGACGATTCGCCGTATTTGAGTAAGGCGAAAGTGAGAAAGGTGTTGACGAAAAGCGGCACGGTGGTGCGAGAGCCGCAGCCAGAGCTCGATGAGGACGATCCGAATTGGAAGGCGTGGTGCTGAAGTGGATGTTTCAACTGTTATATTTGCGGCATACCATGTTCCTCTGATTATAACCTTTTCGTGGCAATAATTACCCTGTGGACCTGATCTTCCTCAAAGACCATCATTTCTTCTCTCTAAATGTGTGTCCCTAGCTCTGGGCCTATAGTCACAGCGGCGAGAACATTGAAAAGATGAGCGTATCACGTGATGGTTAAGAAGTACGTGCTCCATCGCGCGAATCCATTCCCGTAGCGTAGGACTTCTCCGCTCCGCGACCCAGCCACGCTAGGAAGCACATGTGGAGATTGAAATACGGCTCTATTCTTCTGACAGAACGTGATATAGAAGGACGAAAGGGCTGATGGCATGAATAAAAGAAATCTCGTTGGAATAGAAACCGCCCGAGCTCCAAACACACTTCAGCATGTCAAATAACTTACGAGGAAAGGTGATTGTAGTCACAGGAGCCGGAGGAGGCGAGTACACCCCAACGTATCTATACTATAAGCTAAGAACTCAACAGGAATGGCATTAGAAACTTGCAAGATGCTCTGCGCGCGAGGAGCAAAAGTCTCGATGGCCGATATTCAGGAGGAATCTTTATTCAGCGTAGCAGCCGATATCGAGAAGTCCGGTGGGCAAGTCATGGCTACGGCTGTAGACGTCCGAAGTGAGCAACAGGTAGCAGCTTGGATTGAGAAGACGGTCGAAAAGTTTGGGAAGCTAGATGGCGCAGCCAACTTGGCAGGAGTGTTGCCCAAAACATTCCATACTGGCACCGTTGAGGACCAGCAGACATCCGACTGGGACTTCGTTATTTCAGTCAACCTCACTGGGATAATGTACTGCATGCGATCGGAGCTGCAATATATGAACAACAAGGGAAGCGTAGTGAACGCATCTAGCGTTGCGGGTCTGATTGGATTTGCGAATTGCGCGGCATATGGAGCATCCAAGTTTGGTGTTGTAGGCTTGACGAAATGCGCCGCGAAGAAAGTCGGACCGACGAAGGGCATTCGAGTCAATTGCATAGCCCCGTAAGTCGATGGCCTCCCCGAGGCGATGCCGTGTCTAACAGGTGCTCTGTGGGTTTAAGGGGAATCATAAATACACCCATGTACCACAAAGTGTCGGAGCATAGAGGAGAGGGAATGCCCTGGGTTCAGCAAATAAAGCGCGAAGGAGAGCCTTCGGAGATTGCGTCGTTGATATGCTGGCTGCTTTGCGACGAGAGTCAGTACATTAGTGGGACTGTTCAGCAAATTGACGGCGGATGGGTATGTTGAGCAGCAGTAAAGAAGTCTTCCTTGTCCAAACACGTGACATCGACTTTTCCACGATCAAAAGTGCGACTGAGTAGTGTACAGCCTCGAGAAAACATAGTCGGCCTCGCAATACGATCCCATCCCATGCCGTGCGGTCGAGATCTGGATTGCGCTAGTGTTTTCAACAGGGGAAGGACTTCAATGTCCGTCGCGCATGATCTGGTGGAGATACCCCGCAACTAGGGCTCCCGTTCGGCGCGTGGCTAGCGGTGGAGAAGTCCCGGAGGTGCAAGACCGAACGCACAAAGCTGATGGTGAGGGAAGAAGACGCGGGGATGTGGACATGTCATTGGGGGAGAAGAGGAGAAGGGGCGAGGTGGACTTCACGGAAATCCCTGCTGACTAAGTCACGTGACACTCAGAGCTACAAGCTCATGCATCATGCATCCCCGCTCCTAGAGACCCAATGCTTAGCTTGGTATGGCTCAACTCGACCGCAAAACTTCCTGTGTAGCTGTGAGAGCTGCCGCCACTTGCACATCATCGGTACCATGACCTTCCCGCACCGTCACCTGCATCTGTTAGCATATTCGAACGCTCCTCTTATGAGACTAATGATTCAGTCTTTTGAGAACTTACAATAGTTGCTGCGGTCTCACACCTCCGATCCCCGTGATGGCCTTTTACCAAACCTCAGCATACGGCTCCATAATGGAACACTAGGCTATGATTATCCACGCGAGGACGCGTAAATACTACCCATTAATCATCGCGAGCCATATCAAATTTCACAGCTTCCAAACAAAGCTCTCATTTTCTCCTCCTCGCCTTCTCTTGTCCGAAACCCCCAAAGACCCTTCCACGCGTCAAGATGGTCTCCCCCAAGATCCCAGCGACCCAAAAAGCTGCCCAATACCACCGAAGCGACAACGCAATCCACATCAACGAGATCCCCGTTCCAAAGCCCTTGCCCACAGATCTCCTCGTGAAGACGATATGCAGCAGCCTCTGCCGCTCCGACCTCATGAACTTCGAGCCCAACGACATCGGCCTAAAGCTCGAGTCCGACGTCCCCGTAACCCTCGGCCACGAAGCCGCGGGTGTGATCGTCAGCGCAGGGCCCGAATGCAAAGGCTTCAAAGTGGGCGACGAGGTCGGCTTCCTACCCGCGACGAACTGCTGCTACGAGTGTGAAGGCTGCCAGATCCACCAGATGTGGTGTGAGAAGGGGTGTAAGATGCCCGGGCATGCGGCGGACGGGTTTTTCCAGGAGTACATCGCTGTGGATTGGCGGAATGCGATCGTGCTGCCAGCGGAGTTGAGGGCGGTGGAAGCGGCGCCGTTGTTTTGTGCGGGGGTGACGAGTTATCATGGGATTGATGACTGTAGACTAGCTGGACTGAAGGAGGGGGAGTGGATGGCGATTATTGGCGTTGGAGGGCTTGGGCACTTGGGTGAGCAGGTTTGCTTTGAAGCTTTGGAACTGGCTAATGAATTTTAGGGGTTCAATACGCACATGCCATGGGCTTCAAGATCATCGCCCTAGATATCAATGATATCCAACTCGAGGAAGCGAAAGAGTGCGGCGCAGATTACGCAATCAACACTCGGACGGACAAGGACTACGTGAAGAAGATAAAGGAAATCACCAAAGGCGGCTGCCATGCTGTTGTGAACTACACAAACTCGAAAGCGGCGTACGAGAGCGCGACCGATCTGCTGAGGATCAATGGAATTCTCATGGTCGTTGGATTACCACAAGAGCCGTTGTCGTTCAACTCGATGTTCATTGCTCTGCGGAAATTCAGGGTCATAGGAAGCTCGAACAAGATCCCAAGACTACTTCCAGAGTTTGTGGACTTCTCAGTGAAGCATGGCATTAAATCCAAGATAGCCTACTATAAATTAGAGCAGATCAACGAGATGATTGATCTTATGAAGGAAGGGAAGTTCCGGGGAAGGGTTGCAGTCAAATTTGATTGATTGGGGCGGTCCCTTGAAGGGTGTAGTGGAGAATACAAGCCTTCACTTAGTAACCTAACTCGGAAATGGCTGTGTTCAAATATAAGACTTCGTTGCCAAAAATGCCACCAGGTCACCAGCATAATCATAGCTACTGCAACTTTCACAAGTCTTTGAAACTAGGAGACGAGAGAACGACAAAAGGAAAAAGCGATTGTGCATGGTCAAGATCATGGCTGCCCTGCATAGGTACCAAACTGTAAGGAGAGATGTCCAGAAATAGCCTACTATAACAAAGCGATCTCTTGTGTTCAACTGCATTAAATCTCCCTATCCACGACCCAGGATTGGTGTTTAAGCATATCAGAAAGGACTACATCGAACGGAAACATGGACGGAATTACCGCCCAACCGCTTGGGGCAGAATTCATTCCTAACTTGGAGCTAAAATACTCAGATACCCGAGGGTCGGTATCAAAAGCCTTATCAAACAAGTCCTTCATAAGTTGCACGACACTAGCCAGGGCGCTTTGGTAGATGACGCTTTTAATGCTTTCCGATTTGCCGATTTCGATTAATCTCTGGGTAACTTCGTCTTTGGCAACTTGGACCGCGATCTCCCGGAATGCGTCTAAGCTGCGCGCATACGTCCTGTCCACTTCGTGAAAAAGAACTGTCCGGCGGGAATAGACGTATATGGACTCGCCGTCATCGCAGTCACTTGGAATGTCTTGCCGTACCCGAACCATCAGACAGGTAGTTACAGCGGTGGGATTCCAGGGCTCAACATCCTGGATAAGGTAAAGTTTGCCTTCAAGAAGATCCTCAATGAGTGGATGAGGGTGAGCGTCATCGAAAGGGGGCAGCTCTTCATCTGGGAATTCAGGTTCTGTTTTGGATCGGAGGTAGTCAGACACACGAAACCAGCGTCCAGTAGATTCATCGCGGCAGACGATACTCTCTTGTGCTCTAGGCGTGTCCAGTAACCCTTCCCACAGCCAGAAAGGACTGTCTTCTCGCCAAAGCTTCAGGCAGATACGTTGCCCAGGAAGCCGGACCCTAAGACCATAGCTTGAGAGAAATCCTAGGTAGTCTGGGTCGATCGGCTCGCCAGTTACCCTCGAGGGAGAGAAACGACCGGTCAAATTACCCAAGTTCAGAGCTGAATAGGTTTCTGATCCCAGTAGACTTTTAGGTGCCCACCCGAAGCCCCTTTTTACAATGGGATTGTCGACATAGAAGATGATACGCGGCGAGAATCCTTTTCCTTTCTCGGCGACTTGCTTCCAGACTTGCACCATCCGAGCCTCGAGGCCTTGAACGGTGGCAATTTCCCCCAGGTCTAGAGATAGCAGAGTCGCAATACACAGCGGCTCGTCGCTCTCGACTGAGACAGAGCGAAAGTGCAGAGAACGTTGGAGGGTCCATAACTGGTCGAACACACTGGAGGGCTCCCACATCGGTTCGTTCGAGTACGACTCATCAAGGTGCTTCTGAAAGAAGCCATGCAGGATGAAAAGCTAGAAAAGGCAGAGTGAGCGACGGATGCATACCATTGATATAAGTATCACTAAAAAGGACATACTTCCGCTGACACATCGAGGAAAATCGCCCGATATCTAGGGTCCGGCGTGCTAACTTTGTATAATTCCGTTGCTTCATCGACAATACTGATCGGATGGTCAGAAAATTGAAAGTAGAGGGATCTTGCTAATGCGCCTTCTGAGAATTATGTCAGCTTCCTCTCGTCCACTTCAGCAAGCTGGCGGTGTTACCTTGCAAAGTCCAGAGCCTTCGCATCCAGTTAGAGGATGCTAAAGCCCTAAGACATACCTCCGCGGGATGAACTCCTTGTGACGGGAATGAATAAATCGAGGAATCGAGGACAAGAACATGCTTTGCTTTGGTGTATACTGCACGCAGTCTTTTGAGTGCAATGGCCTTTGTCTGCGGCTCCACCGCTGGACAGCACAGGGTGTCAATCCATAGTAGATAAGGTTGGCAGGACTCTGACGTCTTCGCTTCTACTGTTTCTTGGAGCCTGTGGATCAGTTGCGCCAAGCGAGATATCTGACACCGATGTAGGGAGTTGTCATAGGGATTTCCAAGGCCGTCGGCCCAGACCTGCACCAAGAGAGCTGTTCGTTAGACACGGAGGCAGAGTGCTCTAGATTGTCATGCTTACATGAGAATTGCGACATAGTCTTCATCGCCCTTGTATGGTTCCACACCGATGGTAATGTTTTTGAGATCCCCGTCTGCGTGAACGCGTAAGATGGGAAAGGTGGACGTATCTCTAAGAACTTGTTGGATAGTTTCTAGGTCGACACAGATTTCTGAGCAACCACAGCCATCTTGCGCGTGAGATAATTTGTATGTTTGCGGCACGATGTGAGCTGCATTACACTTCTCTCTAGAGCAAGATGAATGGTCCCAACGACGATCGTGCCTTTTGAGATGGCTTAGAAAATGTTGCGTGTTCAGCCGTTGGTATGTCAAGCCAATGCGGTCTATATCACTTTCACACCAGCCTGCGTCCAGCATTCTTTTCCGAACTGGGCCACGCCCCATGTACTGCGGATGTTGGGCCCACGGAAACGTGATTCCGGGTGGGTTTGGTATGTCTAAGAACCCGGAGCCGGAGGCGTACACTAATGCGGTGGTTAGAAACTCGCCTAGGGCACGATTCGCCATCCAATTTGGCTTGTCGAGTTGGCTGCACGCCATGTTCACCATGCGGTAGGTAAACTTGAGGCATTTGTAAAGGTACGCAAACCTGCTGACCTGTCCCGTTGCATGGTCTCTCAGAGAGCACATCATAGAATACAAGATCCTTCTTTCGAACATTTTGCTGATGCTAAGACACTTTTTCGCGCCGTCGTCCTCTGTAAAGTCGTCATATAGCTGCTGTATTGAGCTCCTTTTTTTCAGAACATCGCTATCAGCCGCGTGATCGTCCAGGTCATTGATGGTAGAGAATTCCGCAAGGAGGCCAAAGAAGAACCAAGTTTGGTAGAAGGAATGTCTTTCGGTCAGCGAAATTCGAGCTGCTGCGTCGAGATAAGGCGTTCCATCATCGACCTCACGAATGGCAATAGGGACGTGATCAAGCAGTTTCTTCCGATTGGCAAAAAGCATGAATTGCCCTCCATCCCAACCATGCTCCCCGTCAACGAACGGGATTTGTTCAATAGTCCCAGACGGGTCCGCCGGAGCGCAGAGAAAACGCCCGCCGGGGTCCATCGTTCATAGCACTACAGGCTCCATCAGAATCCTTTGCTAGAGAAATATGGGGAGTGAAGAAGAAATTATTGGTTGAAGGAATTATGTCTTGTTATCCGCCGCTGAGATCTGAGACGGTGGCATGGGCGTGGGTTAAACTAGCGTAGGGAGCTGCGTAGAACATTCGTGAGGACTATCTCGCGCTTGTACGCCCAACCTCTTGATGACGATAAGTTCTGAAATCGCAGCGGCGAAAAAGACAGTGCTGAAATGGAAACGTGAAGTCGTTGTTGATGAAGATGGGACGCGCGGTGGTGTGAGGAACACAGCGGAGTTGCCGAAACATGCCACTAGCCTTACCTGACAGTCACGTGAAAGCGCTTCGGTTTCTCAGGTATTTACTATTTCTAATGAAATACTGCTATAGATGTGAGATATTGCTATAGATGTACCAGATCAATCAAGCAGACAGCCATAAACAGTTAAACATTGCTTCTGCCTATATAATGTTAACAACGGCTTCCCGCTCGGGTTGACGCGGAAAACTTCTTGTCTTGTCAAGAAGGTACCTCATTCTGCCTAGTTGCTCCAGTCGATAGAAAGATGATGTGCAGCCGCAAAATTCATGTGAATGCTGGTGTATTCAAGTATCTGGAGAGAGGAGCGAGCCTACATCTACGCCGCCCAACACAAAGGGAGTGGCTGTTTCAACGACTCTATCCCCTTTGCCATCCGTAACATGGCTTAGGACTATGATCTCATTGATGACGATACTGATCCTAGAATCGTGAAAAGCAATAGCTCCTCGGACAGTGGTATACGAGCAACAGCGGCGTGGGCAGTCGTCTTGACCACGCTATTGGATGTATTTTTCATCCATCCACCATCGGTTCTGTCGGCAAATATCCCACTCCTCTGACGACCACCGAATGTAGTGCTCGTCACCAAGCCTCCGCTCAATATCTTTATGGTCCGCTTCCCATAGCTGCTCAATCTGAGTTAGCTCCTGAGAGGGCCCGAACCTCGTCAACGCCTCGAAAGCATTGAGGAATACCTCCCAATAGATTCGAAGATGACGGGTCTGCATCCACAAGCGGGAGTTGTTCCTTTGAAAGTCGTAAGCGAAACATCCGATCCTGATAATATCTTTCCTACTTAGCTTGATTGCGTGGTCGATTAGGAAATTAAGGCGGTTGCAAATTGCATACAGCTGGCGCATGTCCATGCGAGCGATATTGTCGAGTGTGCTACGTTCGTGCTCAACGATGCCGATATCTGCGCCAGCGACGACCAGCGAGCGAGCGAGGTGGAGTCGACCCGTATCCATTGCCATCTGAAGAGCTGTGTCTCCGCCGGCCTCAACGTCGATATGTGGTGTCCGAGCTATCACGCGCTCATAAACCCGTATGCTGGCAGGACTGGGCGTGAGGGCGTCGAGGATATGTATGTCGGCCTCTCCGTTTTCTTCTACGAAGGAGCTTTCGACGTTGTAATCAAGCAGCATGTTTGCTTTCAACGGTTGGTCTCGGTTGATGACGATAGCGAGTGGCGCAGGGGTTAGACCATTGAGTAGTGGGGCGTTTGGCGTGCAATTTGGATCTGCCCCGAGCTCTAGGAAGAATTTGACTACCGTGGAAGGGAAGTCTTTATAACAAGCCCTGTAGAGCGCTGTGCCTGTGTTAGGACATTGCCAGTGGATGTCTGCTCCGGCTTGGACGAGTATTTTGAGGATCTGTTCATTCCTAGCTTGGAAGGTGAACACCGGGGGTATTGGCAGTCCTCCGAGATCATCGTCTAGGGGGTACTTGTAGCCACGGCCCATCGGATCGGCACCTAATTGGAGCAGTGATCTTACCTGATCATTGTTAGCTTTGATGTTGCTATTGATGACGAAGTGCCGTCGCTCAGAGTAGCTCGACTAAGTAGCCTCCTAGAGTCTTCCATTCCATATCCCTGAAGTGTTGAGATAGCTCAGGTGACGGCAGAGGTATGGAACAGGACGTACCACATCAAGTTCAGCTTCGCTGACGTCCCATATGCACTCACAGAACTTGCCATGTTCACAAAGGGATCCTTCGAGGTCATCGTAATCCTCGTCCCCAAGTAGATGCATCGGAACAAGCCTCAAGTACTGGCCCAGTGCTGTCGTGATTTCCTCCCTATTCACGCTAATTCTTCCGATAGACATGGCGTGCACGGTGGCGTGTTGCAGAACAGTGTTGATGATGTCCACTGGGGCGCGGTCGTGTTCCATCAGCCAGTCCAGAACCGGCCAATTCCCCATCGAGTCCGGGTTATTGGTATTGTGGCGGAGAAGATACTGGACGAGGGAGATGTGCCGGTATCGGATGGCCCATCGCATTGCGGGCTCCAGAGGGCCTTCTTGCTGTGCCACTTCTTCCAACGGATCCCTATCTACACATGGAAGTAAGCTATAAGTTTTAGGTAGGAGGATTATCTTGGTGGAACTGAGTCATCCTAGCGGTAAGCGACCGTACACAGATTCGGAAAGGACGCCTACCAGCAATGTGAGCAACTTTGGTTGGCTTTGTCGATATTGCTCGTTGATGCAACCTGCTTTGAAGATCGAGATGGAGAAGTGAGTGGACCTCGATAAGGTTCTTTAGGCTCCTATTGGGAAGATAATCGGCAACCTCCCAAAGCAGCTCGCGAGGAACCTCCGGTAGTAGCATAATGCCAGTGAGGAATAAGGTGGGTGGTGTGGGGAATGGACAGTAGGTTGGTGTTGTTGGCAGGAAATACTGAAGTGAGAACACGGACACGGACTGAGTGCTTCGGCTTTCTATGGCTTTCGTTGACGGAATGCTTACATATTATATTGTCGCCTAATTCACTACCATTCGACTCGAGTAAATAGCCTGCCGCTGTTTATTGATGCCTCGTTGAGCATTTCGAAAAGTGGACGTGGATGAATCCGGCAATCTGCTATGTCCTACACCAGGCCGGGACACATTAAGCAGACTCACATCTAGCAAGAATTGATAATCGCATAAGCATCACAAGGAACATCTACAAGCCGCACTGCTATTCGTCGAGTTCATCCTCCGCGTCATTTGTAACGGTGGTCACTGCTGGAGCCTGTTCTTCGAATTGGAACCCGCATCCGCATCCCATATATGCTCCCTTTCGTGCAACCTGGTTTTTTGGCTAAAGGGCCTTAAGCTTATGAGAAATATCAATCTGGTTTGTCGATGAAGGGTTATTGGGTTGAGAAGGCGATGATGGTTGTGTACTCTACCCAGATTGGAATAGCTTCGATTGAGCTGAAAAGAGATCAGGCCTAGCATAGGGCGGGAGTTTTACATTGAATGATACTTCCAACATCTTTCGTGAAGCCTTCGAACGGGGTGTCTTCGTGTTCTGCTAATATGTTCGAACTGGGGGGGTTTTATACTTGGTTTCGACTCGAAGCAATCTTTTGACTAGATAACCGACTCAAACTTCCAACGATATCTCAATAATAACATATCGAGTGACTCCTACTCACTGATTACGACAAACCAAAACATCATCCTCAAGTCACCGTTAGGTGAACCAAGGTGTCTGAGCCGCCGCCTGACTCTACGGCTGGATCCTTCTGGCTGTCAGCCTTCCTGGATACCTGGCTCCCAATCCACTCGCGTAGTGTGGCGACATGTCCTGGCATCTTCTCCTGCTGACCAGCCGAAGAGCTTCGAAAGATCGACCGTTTGAGTGACGGGCCCCACGACTTGAACACATCCTGGCGTGAGACAAACTGACGAACCGAGGGCATGCTAGATGCCGCCACGCCAGCGAACATTTCGATTTGCGACCAAAGCAGCACGTACCTGTTAGACCAGATGAGTGAGTGATAGAGGTAACAAGTTAAATGTCTAATCATGCACCTGATATGGGGCTGGTGTACAACGAGAAGCTTGTCTAGGATAACTGACAAACATACAAGCTGACTGCGGGTGAATGACGAGATTTAGAAGCTAAGACTTACGCGACTTTCCAGGGAGCGTCGCTAAGGTCGTTCTGGATCTTGACGCGGTAGTAGAGAGTGATGGTAGAAGCGATTGCAGCCCTAATCATTAGTCTCAGCATCAGACGCGAACCGAGTATGCAACTTACAGGCCACCAGTCATGAATACGAGCATCACACCAATCTTCCGTCCGAAGCTCATGTGTAGGATCCAGAGCGCTGGCATAGGAAGGAACAATAAATACCAATCGACTACCATGCCGATGACTCCAGTCGGGATGGCGAACTCGGCAAACTTCAAGTAATGCCACGATAGGATCGTGTCCAGCAGTGCCTCGCCGTGCCACGGACTGTTCAGCACAAATGCCGTGATGGTGACTGCGACGTAGAAGATACCGGAAAGCGTTGCGCCGACCTAGACGCAGATGCGGATATAGCGCCGGATGTTGAAAATCATGTAGTACTGAATGAAGAGAGAGAGCTTGATTAGGCCAAGAGCGGGCGTTACCATGATGGTGGTGATGTAGTCTTGCTAACTCGCAATCAGTATGGAAGCTATGGCAGGGTCGAAGCAATACGCACATGAAGTGTAGCTACATTCAGCTCCGTTGCCAACTTAACGTCCCAGGCATGACGTCCAGTTGCGCCGTAGACGCTACCCCAGATCATGGCAACGAAGTACACAATGCTGCACATGAAGCCGAGTGTGATGGTCACTGAGAGAATTGTCAGTCAACACACCCGAACTTAAGCGAATGGCACGATTTACGATCATCCCACTGCCACTTCTTCATGATCAACGACTTGGTCCACATCCGGACCAGGTAGCACACGGATGCCAATACAAAGAGTGTTATCGACACTCCAAGGACAATTGGAACTCGGGTTGGTGGATCAATGAAGTTTGAGCTCATGCCCGGTGGCGGTGGCTGGCCCGGTAGTGTCTCAAAAATCTCAGGAGGAATGCTCTTGAGGAGCTTTGGATCGGGTGCGATGTAAGGCATACTGGGGTGATTCAGTCAGGTTACTGACAAGATGAGGGCATATTCACATCACAGCGTGGGGTCAAGCTGTTCTAATACCGGGAGAGATGCCGACGTGGTCGTGAGCACCTATGTTTAGTGAAACTGTGTAAGGTAAAACGACCCGCTGTACCTCTTCAGTTTCAATAAATCTACGTGATTGTGCTGGGCAATTCGGTCAGTACAGTCGTCTAACGGACCCGAGTTGCTATCGACCACGGTTATCGCGGCGTAAGACGGCCGGACTAGGAGCACAACGTTACACAAGGCTGAGGGGTTCGTGACCAACTTTCGGAGCCTTGATTGGCTCCTTAGTTACCGATTTTGTGCTATTGCGGGACGAGGTGGAGTTGGCTGAATCCGGCCGAAAGTGCCACAAACTGAGGTAAGGAGTAACGTAGGAAAGTCTCTGGCTAGCACGATGCTGTTTTGGCCCCCGTTACCGACGCTCTGGGGGTGTACAGTATCAATCTTTATCCGACAAGACGACTGTCCATCACTCCGTTGGAACAGAAACATCCCTCCCTGGGCACTTCCACAGGACGCTGTGCAGAGTATCACTAACCAGGTTCTTCAATTTTCCCTCCGTCAGCCCTCTTGACGTCAACCCGTCGGTCCCCGAAAGATCCTGGGCTTGGATATGCGATTGTGGCCCAGAATACCCAAGGCATCGCAGGATGAGGCCGATTCGAGAGATTGGTCGTCATGACTACAATATATAATTCTGAGATACGACGTTCGGCTTGAAAACAGAACTTGGGACAGTTTCTTGACCACACGGTGACGAACACTGCCAATTGCCAATATGGAGTCCTACAATGCAAGCTCACCTCTCATGGCTTATATAGCCGCGACCACGATGTGCGCTAAGCACTCGCCGCTCCCATACGCGCAGTCTTCGAGCGGCTCGCTTGCCTGGCTTGCACCGATTACGTTGCCGTGTATCAAGCAATTAGGTCTTGCAAATGCCTTGCCAACCCTGACATGGCAGTGGTTGGATCTCGTCTACCTGTTCTTGATCTACCAGACGGCATACATTCTGCATACCTTCTGGTGGAAAGCACCGGTGAGACCAATCTTTCCGCGATCCTACTGCAGCACGCTGACCTGTTCAGAGTAACATGATGATCGCCGCCTATCCCACTATCCTTGGGCGCTATTGCACAGCTCTCCACATGGTGTTCGACCCGGAGACGCCACTCCAGCGAGCATATGACTCCGTATGTCTTACCGCGAGTGAAAACGGCGAAGCTAACATGGGTAGTCCAACGGCAAACCATTTGCCATCCCAATGACTGACCGCTGGGTCATCTTCGTGAGTGATCGTACTCAAGTCAAGGAACTTGAAGGCGTGTCGGAGACTGTGCTCTCTATGGAGCACGCGCTGCACGAGCTGGCCTTAACAGGTCCAATTCTCGGGCGCTTGCAAGTCGCTCCCGACCACAAAGGACCTAAATCAGAAGCGTTCCGCGTCATGATTGGTGTCTTGAAGAATAAGCTACGCTCGAACATTCCTGTGATGAGCGAAGCGTTCCGAGCACAGATCTCAGACGCCGTGCGTAAGGAGGTAGCCGACAGCAAGGTCGATGAGGAGGGATGGAGTGAGCTTCTCTTGATGCCGAGCTTGTTGCGAGTCTTTACGAGGGTCAATCTGTTGGCCTTCCTCGGAGAGGAGAAGGCTAGTGAGATGCAGGTTTACGACGATGTGATGGCATTTTTCTGGAGTTGCGCCAAGGCATTCCCGATCGTCAACCTTGTCCCAAGACTTTTGATGCCGTAAGTATAATGGCTCGTCCGCCCGCAATGGCTTTGTACTGATTGATACAGGTTCATTGGTCCCGTAGCAATGGGCTGGGGCTTTACACGACAAAAGGTCTACGATCTCATTCTTAGGCTCACCCGTAAATCGCTCGACGGTAGCGCTGCAGATGCAAAGCACATCGCGCACTGGACAGCTGAGATGACCAAGCTGCGCGACGCTGCTGCGGTCGCACGAGTTACCCTTGGCCTACTCTTCGCAAGCGCTTTCCAAGTTCCAATGATTGCACAATTCGTCATCCACAGGCTCTGCGTGCATCCTGAGTATCGCGAAAAGCTACGTGCTGAAGCGACGGAGAGTGCGGACGTCTCTTTCGGCATGAAGAATGAGGACATGCCGTATCTGGACAGCTTTATCAAAGAGACGAGCAGGCTAAGCCCTGGGCTACTTTGTAAGTTGCTATGGTTTGATGGAGCATGGCATTGCAAGCTGACATGAGGAAGTGAGCGCACCGCGAACAGTTATGGAACCCTACACGAGCTCTGATGGGTGCCACATCCCGCCAGGAAACTGGATCGCTATCCCGCAAGTTGCGCTTATGCTAGACGAAACCATCTGGCCGCGCGCCAGCAGCTTTGAGGGCTTCCGGTTCGTTGACCGAAGCATCGATGCTTCGGAGACGCGATGGACGCATCCAAGCTATGAGTACCCATTCTGGGGATCGATTCGGCACGCTTGCCCAGCGCGCTTCTACGTTTCGGTTGTGATGAAGATGATCCTTTCGCATTTGCTGATCGAGTACGAATTTAAGCTCAAAGATGAGAAGGCGAGGCCGTATTTGACATTTGGAAAGGTTCGGTTGCCGAGTGTCTTTATGGTGCTTTTAGTCAAGAAGCGCGCGTCGGGAGAAGTGAAATTTGATGAATAGGCGGCCAAGTAGATTGCCTATATTCTATATATGGATAGTATGGATAGACTTTTCGGAGACTTTTGGGGAGATTGCGAGATGGAGATTGGGAGATGGAAATGGTGGCATGGGGAGGTGGAGAGAAGATGATTAGATAGAGATGCATATAGAAAGCGTAGTAGCCGTTGAGAGAGGTGGAGCACAGCAGCAGTTGTATTGGGTGATGAAGGAGTAGGAAATGGGTAGCCAGAAGGAAAGGATGGATATACGGGGTTTGGCTGAGTAAGTCAATATCTTAGCGAGGAAGGGATGGAAGGGTTGATTGCTGTTGCCCGTTTAGTGCGTGATTATGTCAATAGCGTTGTATCACTGTATAATATACAAAGAACTACCTGCACTTCCCCACGCTCCAACCTTCACCTGCCCCTCACACGACGCGGGTCCCAGTTCGGCCTCCATCTATGCGGCCCTCAGGTGTGACCTGCAGCCGGTGCGACGGATCGCCCGCCCTCCCAGGCAACCCTCTGAAACGCCGTGCTCTCCTTCTCTCAACGAATACTTATTCTAGAGCCCGCAGAGCCCCAGCTCACGCCGCCACCACTCCCTCTCCTCACTCACGCCGAACATGCTTCTCTCCTTCTCCTTGACCTCTATTCTCGCTTCAATCGTTCTCCTCGTCTTCATAATGCGCCGTCTTTGGGTGCAAGCTTCGCAAACTCGACGCGATGCAGAGGCAGAGAAGCCCCTCCATCTGGATCTCACGACGAGCTTATCAGAGCCTGCCCGTCAGCTTAAAGAGCTATTGGTGAAGGTACTATCCGCTAGTGTCATTTCTCCTGAAGATGGAGCTGCCTTCAAGCAGTCGGCGAACTCGTACTGGGCGCAGCAGCAGTGCGAGGTTGCTCCGGCGTGCTTCGTGCGACCGCGCAACGTGCAGGAGCTGGCCCAGGCTATCAAGATCCTCAAGACCGAGTTCGACAACCGGAAGAGCGGGAGCACAGACTCAGATGGGAAAGCGGACGGGCTGTTCGCGGTGCGTGGAGGCGGCCACTCTCCCGTCGATGGCGCTGCGAGCATTAAAGGCGGCGTTGTCATCGACATGAGCCTCTTCAACCAAGTCGTGGTTTCGGGAGACCAGACGAGTGTAGTCATCGGAGCTGGCTGCAAGTGGCTGCATGTCTCACAAGCCTTGGAAGAGAAGGGTCTCGCCGTTGCAGGAGGCAGAAACTCGGCTGTCGGCGTCGGAGGTCTCACTCTAGGAGGCGGCTTGTCCTTCTTCTCGCCGCGCTTTGGCTTCGTGTGCTCCAACATCATTGAGTACGAACTTGTGCTCGCTGACGGCAACGTGACTACGGCTTCGGAGACAACGAATCCTGATCTATGGCGCGCACTCAAGGGTGGCTCCAACAACTTCGGCATCGTCACGCGCTTCACGGCTCGGGCTTTCCCCTCAACCAACATCTGGGGCGGCTTTCTCTACATGCCATCGTTTCAAGCTTCCAAAGTTCTTTCAGCTTTCCATGATTTCACCAATAGAGCCATAACCAACGACGAAGGCAAGACGCACGATGAATACGCCGCCGGTCCAATCGCTTGCTTCACCTACCTACAGCAACTTGGCATCCAAGCCATCGCTGTGAACCTTGTACACACCAAGTCTCCTGCAGACGACAAGAAATGGCCTGCGTGCTGGAAGAGCTCGCAGTTCTCCTCGCTCTGGCGCTTCTGGAGCACGTGCAAAGTCCGCAGCCTCACAAGTGCAACCGATGAGATGAACGCGTTGAATCCACCTGGCCGGCGCCAGACTTGGGCCACTACAACCATCAAGAACGATCGCATCACTCTCGAAGCAGCACACAAAGCATACCGTGATGGCATCGTATCGATTCGCAAGGCCAACATCAAAGGCATGTCTTGGACGTTCGTCGTCCAGCCACTCCTCCCTGACTGGGCGCGCAAAGGCGATTCGAATCCTCTTGGTCTCGACACAAGCTCCGATGAGCCGCTTGTCATTGTCAACTTCACGGTGAATTGGGCATTGAGCAAAGACGATGAGAATGCGGAGAAGATCACGCGTGCGGCGATCCACCAGATCGATGCTTTTGCGAATGATCATGGAACAGGTCATCGGTACAAGTATTTGAACTATTGCGGGGGCGCGCAACGACCGTTTGATGGGTACGGCAAGGATAACCTGCAGTTTCTCAAGGAAGTGAGCCGGAAATACGATTCTGAAGGTTTCTTTCAGGGGGCGTGCAATGGTGGGTTCAAGCTAGACAGATAATGAGCTTCGTAGCTCGGCCTCCTTAAATTGGCAACACTGGGGATTTTCCTTGTCCACCAAAAGTCATCCAATCATTCACACGTCAGAAAATGGGACGATTTTATGAGAACGACGGCTGATCTGTTCTTCTATTCGAATAAAGACCAGCCACTGGCAGCTCTTCCTATCTGCAGTGAGGCTATGCTTGACAAAATGTAGAGATCGATGCATACTTCGTCGTCCCATTCCAGAGGTTACTGTAGTCCTTGCCCAAGTTCCATCTTCTGAAGTTCTTCCTCACCCTTGAGTATGCCTGTACGTCATTGCTTCGCCGCTTCTTCATTCCGTTGTCGGTGTCGAGGTTCTGGCTAGTACTGCAATTATTCAGCAATACAAGCGTTGCAAACGTGCGCTCCCGGGTCTCCAAGGGGGATTACTATAAGATACTGAACATTGGAGTCGGAGTTCAATGTTTGCGAAGAGAACATTGGGACAGCTGAAATCACCGCCAGTATGGTGTCGCTCTCCTCAGTTCAAAGCGGTGATTGCGACACAAAGGCAGCAGTGAATGAACGCGGTAGTGCCAAATATAGACTCAACAATCGCCCTCAGCCAGCGGCCTCTACGGCAAAGAATGAATCGAGGAGATTTTCGACTTTGGCGAGATCAACCGTATTACGTGATGACACTGGCTGCTTATCCGAGACCGCTTCCTTCTTGTTCTTGCTCTTGGCTACAACAGGATTAATCTTGACCGGATTTGGGGCGGCTACATGCGCATCCTTGATCTTAGCCACAGCAGTATCAGCCATTACTAGGTTTGGGCAGTCCCTCTGCCAGTGGTGACCAGAGCAGTTGCGACAGACCTTCCGAGGGGCTTCGGACTCGACGCGACGTATCCCAAGTTTTTCAGGCTCCGGGCAGTCCTCTATCCGGTGTTCGCCAGAGCAGTTCCCGCATGGCATCGCGGGGTTCCGGCCAGCAGCCTTCTCGGTCGCTACCAGTGTGCGCCTCTCCTCCATGGTCCTTTTCAAGGCGGCCCGCTCCCTTTTGAGCTTCTTCCGATGTCCCTTGGGCAGTAACCTAGACGGGCAGTCTACTTTCCAGTGGGCCTCCGAGCAGAACTGACAACGCGCTGGTGGGGGGTTTCCGGCAGCCTTCTCAGCGGCCACGAGTTTGAGCTTGTCCTCCGCGCGATGTATCCTCACTAGCCTCTTCTTCGCTCTGCAGAGCTCCGTGTGTCGCCGCTTTTTGGGTTTGGTGGCTTCTATCGCTCAGTCAGCTTCATACTCATCTCGGAAGCTCCAAAGAACGTCTTACTGTCTTTGACGGGTGTAGAGGGATTCGAGCTCCCAGAGACCGGTTTGTCCAGCTGAGTGCTCGAAATCGGTCTCTCAGCGGGATTTAGACGTTGCGCGCGATCGTTTCCCGTAACAACGCCTTGCATGTGCTCTGTCGAGTTTGTAGTATTTGCGGAAGCTCTTGAGCTGCTTGGCTGCTGTCCACCCTCCCCAGGGCCCTCACACCAACACTTCTCGTCGTTCTTAGCGGCCATCTTCCTGAGCTTCCTGTTCATGATTGCCATTGTGTGGTACAGCGGCACGGCGCTTGGTTCGATGTGTGGATGACGGAGATTCATTCATGACGAGGGTAGCTCTGATACTGTGGTTGGAATTCGAAATTCGAAATCGGCACGGTTAATATTCGGTGGCGCTATACTACATGCGGATAAGCGTTCTCTCCAACGTCCTCTACTTCCAATTTTCTGAATTTCATTTCGTCCCATTCCATCACTCACATGCATTTCACAGAATTTAGAGACTTGAAGGCTTCATCTTCAGCCAGCGCCGTATATTTACGATGACTGCTATGATTCGCTGATGGAACCCGGGCACTCTCCGGGCCGAGCACCTGCCCCGCCCCCCCGTCTGTGCCCCGCCTTTTCGCAGCATCTGCGGATTATCTTTTTTAGTCGTCTTCCCCGATTTTGCCCCGATTCAATCTCTCTGACTAGAATCAGAAGCCCACGACATCTTCAGTAGCTATCTAGAGCGTTCGCCTAGAATGTGGAGCCAGATTATCGATGCATGGAGGCAATCATGCGTCAACCGATCAGAATGGCGGAGCTGAGGCAGTACGAAACGTATGAAGCAGAGAAGTAGAGAGCCATTTCATGTAGGGTAGGTTGGAACATGTAATGCATTCTCCTTCTCCTTTAAGCATTGAAAAAATGCTGACAAGCCCGTAGTAGAGTTCATCTTCATGATGACCAAGATGCAAATGCGGGACATCAAAGCATGCCAGTGGCGAGCCTTGCCCGAAAGCCACGAATGAATACTCGAGCACGCAGATACGTAGCATGTCCTGAACTTTTGTTCAAACACAAAACCTATCATGAACTCCCCCCACAAACACTTGGATCCATCTGGAAGCAGAATTGCAAGATTTGGCGCCAACATAATGGGATGGATGGCAAGCCATATCTGTGCACGGCATCCTTTGCTGTCCCTCTTCAACCCTTTCTCGCTTCTGAACTTGGGTATGCCGTAGACACCTTCACATCTGAAGACGCAACGCGACATTCGCTACGAGAATCTGACTTCGAGTATGTTCATGGCAAGCGCTTCGCATGTATCTACCACAGTCTTGCAGACGTAGAGTATCTGTCAATAGAAGAGGCTGGAGAAGATAGTGCCGTACATTCGACTCGTAGACATGCTATGGAATATCGAGGATGCATGAGAAGAGAACAATTTGAGACTTAAATGCACTACAGTGTCCCTTCTCTTGTACTGGCTTATTCAGCCAAGGTCCTATCTCGGCTCCACTGTTTGTACATACAACTAGTACTTTCTAGTTCCATCTTAGCTTCAAATTTATACAAGCTTCTCGCTTGTCATCTTGGGACTTGTCATATCCGGGGTCTAGTGCATTAGGCTCCTGATTAATGTGTCAATAACGGTCATAGCTCAAGCTCCGCTGAACTTCCTCAAATCCAGCGGATCTTGTGGCTGCGGCAACGTTTTAATGAAATGAAGCGAACATGTGCCGGACGAATCGAAAGACGGGCAGTGACGATGGCTCATTCGGGTTAGCTCCCACCCTCTTCCCCGCATATTTTGCCCCGGAATCCACTTATCCCTCCGTGCCACCTGCATGCTCAACACCACGGCATTCACCATTCCACCTCTTCTACTATCCACAGCGGCATTCATCATGCAAGATTCTCCCGCTTCTAGTCAGCCGTCCCAATGCAGGACATGCAGCCGGACCTTTGCCCGACCGGATCACCTCCGCCGACACGAAATTTCTCACGTGCGCCCCAAGGCCATGTCCTGCACAGTCTGTCATCGCAAGTTCACGCGAATGGATGGCCTACAGCGCCACTGTAGGACGGTGCACAATGTGGACAGGCGTGCATCTCCACCCACCGCAGACTCACCAACCAGCCCAAAACGACCGAGACTAGACGACGCGTCCCCAGACGCCATTCAACAGGTGTACCATGAATCAGACAACATTAACTTTGACAGCGAGGACGTGCAAGAGCTGGACCAAGACCGGGAGAACGCCGACTCTAATGACGACGACGTCTTGGTGACCGCGACTCGAGGCACGCGCGACATTGGTCTCGCACTGGCCGTAGCGGAAGCATTCCCAGGGCTATGGCCCGACGTCAGAGACTTTCTAAGCTCGACGACGCATGAGGGTCCCATTGACGAAAACGAAGGAATGAACTATACTCAAAGCAACACGCTGATACGTAGACATCGGGTATCGAGCCCGTCTGTAAGCTCCCGTCTTGGGTTCGAGGCCGACAGACCGCTTGACGGACCATTCCCGACATTCGAGTTTCCGGCTCCTCTTGACGAGATGCTCTCTGACCGACATACCCAATCCTTAGGCGTCCCATTTGGATTTGGATTTCAAGCTTGGACCCGACCTTCGCCAGATATAGTCAGGGCCAACCTCTCCTCACCCTCGGTTCCTAGGACATTCCAGAACGGAACCTGCAGCGTTGATGAAATCCTTACCAATATTGATATTGCGAGTTTGGTAGCCGCCTACAAAACTCACTCCTACCCAAATATCCCGCTACTGCACCTGCCGACGTTCCGGCTCTTTTCAGCAGACCTCAGTACGACAAATCTCCAAGACTGTATTTCAAACCCTCGACTCGATCCCAGCGCAGCGCCGTTCAATAGCCGCTATGGGAGAAAACTACCCCGTTGCCTTCTGTATTCCATCATTGCGCTCGGTGCAGCATACAGCCTTTGTCCGATCCTCGCGCAAAGGTTCTTCGAAGAGACCGGATCCGAGGTGCGGAAGTACCTCAAGCGGTCATCATTCGAATCCTCAGATATGCCCCCGCCAGATGTTTCCATTATCCAAGCTTTTATTCAATACATCCAATTCTGCTTCTGCGAAGGAAACCAAGTGCTCGAGCAGGTCGCTGTCCAACACATTTGCTGCCTTGCTTCTTTGGTGCAAGATGCAGGGCTAGGTAAATTGAACGTTACGATGCCACCGTCACTACACCCGGAAGATGCTGTAAGCTCAGATTGGCATACATGGGCCCTGTTCGAGGAAAGAAAACGCACCTATTTCTGCGCCTACTTTGTCTGCAGTGCCGGATTGACGTTGATAAACCCAGCCCAGCCCTTCATTGGCCACTCCCATATTGAGCTGGAGCTGCCTTGTCGGGAAGCACTATGGGAGGCCGATACCGAGGAGCAATGGAAAGCACTGGGCATTGAAGCAGCTGATGTCTGCCCTCTTCAAAGCACGTTATCATCTCTGTTTCCGCCGAAAATCGATACACCACCGGATACTTCGATTGACATGCACGCCTTAGGGTCAGTTGACCGTACGGTTAAGATGGCAATAGCAATGATAGCCGCGCATACGGTTCAACAGCCTGCGATGGAATCTCCAATGGATACGGCCAGGCTGAATCATGATCTGATTTCCAACGTAAGCGAGTTCGGTTGTCTGGTCCTGATCCTCGCACTCAACGAAAGCGTTTGGGCCTGGAGGAAACAGCAACAAGGGCACGAAGAAACGTCTCCACAAGAAGCGAAACAGCTGAGAGATTTCAAATACGCACTCGACACCTGGCAAGAGATTTGGCAACGTCTTCCGAAGCGCAAAACGGATCTCACCCTCGGCGACAAAGTTCTACTCGGTTGCCTTCCCATATTTGACCACACTAAACTCGCTCTCCAAGTTGATATCTCTCTCGCTAAGGATGCACTCCACAGTCGGAACTATCAGCGCACAAACGCAATCTTTAAAAGCATATTCGACGGCTCCGTTGGAAGCGACAACGCTTCTCTAACACCTCCCAACGAAAACCTTGCTGCAGCGGAGCAGGCCGAAGCTTGCGGATTATGTGCACGTCAACCATACACTGAATGTCGCGAAGTCGCATCTTACGCAATATCCGCGCTCAGACTCTCCCATGAAATGGCTCCATGGTGGTCCGAGGGCGGCGAGGCGTTTGATGTCCCTGTCATCTCTGCGATTACTGCTTTCCACTGCACACAGATTGTATGTGGTTGGCTATCGTATGTGGCTGCAACGCGCGGCGCCCTCGAGGCTCATGAGCAAGATATCAACACGACTTCGGATGAGCCTACAACGATGCAAATGCGACACCACTTGGACCCGGAAGATATCCAGTTGATTCAAGCCGTGGTGGAGCTACTTGGCTCTCAAGACATCAATGTACAAAGAGGAGGTTTTGAGGAAGATATGGACAAAGTGCTGGAGATTGCGGAGAATCTGTATCATTTGCAAGCGCAGATGTTTGAGCGAGTAGTGGTTTGGCCTCGTAAGTCACTTAACATATAAGCCCGGAAGCCATTGATCAGAATACTGATTTGATATAGTCATGAACCATCTAGCAAAGGGTTTACGTATCAGCGCTTCATTGCTGCCGAAGCATTTGACAAGAACTACCCAAAGTCCTGTTGCACTCCTAGACGGCCAGCCATGACCGAGTTTGCCAGATCTTTCGACACAGAGCCGCATTTTACCATCTGTCCCTATCTAGGCAGGGAATAAATAGTGTGGTCTCTTTCATATTAGAGTTACTCATCTGCAAGAGACAGTGGCAGCATATAATGAGCTGAGTGCCACTCCGACCCTACTCCTCGTCCTCGAGCGCGTTACGTTGAGCGTCTTCTTGCGCTTGCGCAACCCGCTCCGTGCGCCTCGCATCCCGCCTCGCCTTCCACCTGGTCCTACGAGCACGCCGAAAGCGCTGCTGAAACTGCGCATTGTGCCGACTATGATCCTCCCAATACCGATTTATCAGGTCCACGAGAATATCGACCTGAGGTTCATACTCCTCCTCCGCTTGAATCGACTGAACGAGTCGCACTTGAGCCCGTATCCCCTCATCGCGGAGAGAGAGTCCGTAGAGTCTGGTGCGACAAAGTCTACGAAATACGCGTTAGTATAGATGTCATAGGGCTTGCAAAGAGGCGAGCGTTAGAACGGGTAGACGAAACCAGCACTCAAGAAATCTTGCGCGTGCACTGGGAACCTTACGGGCATGTGTTGTTGTTGGCGTTGTTGCTTGTAAGCCAATTGGTTAGGCAGTGGAGGCCGAAAATGTGTTTGCATCCTTCTGTTTGTGTGATTTGCATGGGAAAGTGGTCTTCGTCATACAGTTGATGGCATATCGGGCCTCGGAGGAGTTAGTACACTTGGTAAGGGCTCATGCATGGGGGGCGATTGGGACAGGGAATATGTACAGTCTTCCGACAATGCAGGATTGCCGGGGTCCGGTTCTACGAGGAAGTTGCACAGGAAAGCCTCGGGCGTAAGCGGGAGCATAGTAGAAGTGGCCATTGCTGAGCAAAAGCTGGGTTATTGGACGGCGCCGAAGTTGGGATTTGGGTGGACGTTGTGGTGGTTGGTTTTTGCGACATGTCGCGCTTAAGGTGTAGGAACGCTCAGGTTAATATATGGGTGTGTTCGGAAAGAGGTCGCCCTCTGGGGACGTCCTATGAAATATTCGATTCTGGCCAACTATATCACATGACGGTGAATGTGCGTCCACACGCGCCTATCTCCGCTTGCTTCGTATCATATCCTCGATATCTACCACGTACCGGTGACTGTTCGTGGTGCTTCAACATGCTTTCAGATGTCGAATTAGAAGGACGTTTATTTTTTGGGTGACTGCACGAGGCGGCCTGAGACATTATCAGGCAGAGCCCTCTTCAAGACTCCACTGACTACGCAGTCTTCATTTGCGAGAACAAATCTATCGATGGGGCTACCTCCAATCCGTCATCGTGTTAGTATACTGAAGTGTGCATCTGTTAGGTATGATCTGTTGCCTAGAGAACTGTTCAAAGCATTCATTCATATCGAAATCCTGAGTACGTGCTGTGTCAGCTACAAAACAAATCAGGAACTTTCGGAAAGAACGTGCGTTTGCAGGTTGCAAATAATTACAGCTAACTGTGGCCTATTTTTATCATTACCAAACCAAGCTTGTCGAAGGGGGCAGCTACGTGCGTTACTGGTGCCGCAAAACAATGATATGTGAGCATGAAAACGGAAAGCCGCCTTTTGGTTCGCATACCAGCTACTTCCAGTCCCTGAGAACTCCTTAAGAAAATCTATCAACGCATCATCATTAGCCTTCGCGAAGCTCACGAAAGCAAGCTGCAACGCCCACCTTGCTAGATAGCCTCAGAGCGTATTCCAGGCTCTAGAGTGACTTGGACTCTGGATCAGAGCGGGGAGCAAATTGTGGAGTAGAGCCAGCAGCAAATCCCGAAGCTGCAGATCGCGAAGCCGAGCGTGGAGTAGAGCGTGAAGCTGAACGTGGAACGGAGTCGGCAGCAAATCCTGAAGCCGAACGTGAAGCCGAGCGTGAAGTAGAGGGTGACGTAGATCCTGAAGCAAGCCGGTTCCCCATGGACAACTCAGGGCTGGGCGTATCGAGCGGCGCCGGGACTGCTGCTGCGAATCCCAATTGGATCTCATCATCTACCTGTTGACCTTGGCCGCGCTCTTGTCGAAGGTCTTCCTCCCGCTGACACCGAGAGGCAAGGAATGCAGAGTTGTCGACCCTAGGAAACGGACCTCGACGCGGCATTCGACCCAATGGGGCTCGACGCGGTGTTCGATTCAATGAGAGAGTTCTTTCCCAGAATCCTAGAAGGCTCCGTTCTCCCTCAAGCTCTCTGCTCTCATCTCCTTCATGCTGTCCTATACTGCCAGCTTCCTCTAGTTCAGGGCCCTGTTCCCATCTAGGACTCGGGCCAAGCTCGCCAGAGACCTGTTCCAATTCTTCGTCATTGCGGATCGTATTCATTGCAGAAGGTGCCCGCCGTTCGCGAAGCCTCGCAATAAGAGTATTGAGAACAGTGACACCATCATAATCAGCCCCCCTGAACGTGCCCCTGATGCCTCCAGCACCGATCCGCTCCCATCCGTGGTCCGGAGCCCAGGAAAACCTCTCGGTCACGCCGTAGAGCTTAGCCCGACATAAGGGGCATGTATTTTGGTTGTTCATACCGCTGGAAAGCCAGGACTTCAAGCAGTCTTTGCCGAAGATGTGGCTGCAATTGGCACTGTCGGTGATTTGAACTGGCGGATCTTTCTCGCTGAAACGCTCTTGGCAGATTGGGCAATCCTCGAGCAACTCGACTTCTGCGTGGCTGGCGTCGATGGCGGTAAGGTTGTTGGCAATGAACTCGGTGGCGTCGGAGGGGATTGTTGGTGACATTATGAGGTGATGATAAGATGGTATTGAGTTGTTGTGTGGTGTGTTGGGGGACAGTGGTTGATTCAGGTATGATGGATGTCTAGATGCCTACTTAGAACCCCCTTGGGGTTTTATTCATGGGAAAATGGACGCTAGCGTAACCGATGGTGAATGTATAGTGAAAGCGGCTTGGGTAGACTCGAAGGTGAATTGCGAGACACCCTAAATTTGGACCTCCTGTGGTACCCGGAGTATAGTCCTTGCCTTGGCCATGCGCAGCAATCACTCTGTAACTCAAAGGCACCATTCCCAAAACCTTTTGTACGGAGCAAAGCATTAATAAATGCTATGATCGGTGGGTCCAGATACTTTTAGATGATGTTCACGGTCGACCAAGTCACAGAACAATCGTCGAGACACCACAGCCAAGAGACCCGTGGTATCAATAGGGCTAAGCGTGGGTCTCTATCAAGTCACTGAGGGTGGTCACATATACATGGGCTGTAGTCTTCAACTGGTGAATCATCTTTATTCAGCTCTACTCGTACTGAGGCTGTAATGGCTAGCGAAGCTTTCCAAACATAATCTCTCTATCACCGTCGACAGCAATCCGGTGTTGATCGTTCAATGACCATGGATATACTACGAAACTCATGGAGGCACGGTGACGAGAAGCTTTGGGCCAAGGAATTTTGTTTCCTGCCTTGATAGTGGAATTGAAATGAGGAATTCCTGATCGCTTCTTGCGTAGAAAATGTCCACTGCCTAGAAAGACGAGGCTAGTTGACCATTGCAAGCTGCTCCAAATAACAGGCACATCGTATGCAAAGCCCCTCTCTGCCACAAAACGGTCGTGCAAAACATAGGTAGGTTCCACCATCTGATCACCAATTGTGCAGACTCGACCTTGCGGGCCCTGAGAGGAGCATCCCTGACCCCACTTCTTGATTCTGCTCGCCTTCATGCAAACTACTCGTCGTCCTCTTCATAATGCTCCTGTCCCGCCTGTCTCGCCCGCACAGCTCTTCCTGCGGCTTGGGCCATAGCCTCGTCGAATCCGCGCAAAAGCGCCTCGAAACCTCCCTCGCGTTCCCCATTATTGCTCACAAGATGTCGAATGACTCCAGCAAACTCCGCATCATCACTGAGGGCTTCGGTACCCTGCCCATCGTGCTCCTCGCGATTGGGAAGTAGACGGTCGATGGTGTCGGCCGGAGTACTCCAGCCCACCAAGATATTGCGAAGCGACTGACGATGGATGGGTATGCGCGGTACCAAGTGATCCCCGCTCTCTCTATACAAGCGCTGACGACACATTGGGCACGTGTTTTGATTGTTCCTGCCGGAAGAAAGCCAAGACATCAAGCAACCTCGACCGAAGATATGAGTGCAATCCGGAATGTTGGTGATCTGGACAGCGGGATGGCTCGCGTTGAAGTCCTCGTGACAGATTGGGCACTTATCCGGAACTTCGACATTGCTGGTAGCATCGATATTGGTAAGCCTGTTGGCGATGAACTCGGTGGAGTTGAGGGGTATCGTGGAAGACATGGTAATCAGGCCACAAGATGAGTGGTTGACCAAAGATGTGGTTGGTGGGTGGTGGTGTGACGGAGACAACTAATGGTTGGGGAGTTAAGGTGGGGTGTGGTCTGTGATTCTTAAGGGTTGCTTTTTGAGCTTCAATTTAGGGAAGGTTTCACGAATATATATCTAGGTAATTGTTGCGTGAATGCTCTCATTGTGTTCTGTTGTGTGGGTGGAGTGGGTGGACAATGAACGTGGCTGAGTGATTAGACGGTGAATCAACGAATTACTCGATCAAAACTAGGACTGTGTAGGTGATATGTAATAGGGATGGGAAAAATTTGATAGGAGGAGCTATCTTGTCCTGTATACCCCCAATGTCTCGTGTCTTCAGCTTCATTCCTACTGATTCAGCAAAGCCTCGTGTTCCCCACCATAGCGCTGTCCTTGGATCGGGAAGTTGTCCAACATTTGCTGAATCTCCCGTTGTTCCTTTTCTGACAATTCCACTTCTGTGCAATTTTCCACCACTCTTTCAATCTTAGTCGCACCTGGAATAGGAATTGCGCCCTGGTGACGGACCCAGGCGATGGCTACTTGTGGGACCGTGGATCCCTTGCGTTTTGCAAGAGTCTCGACAGCCTCGACAAGCTTCAAATTCTGGTCAAATACATCCGGCTGAAACCGCGGTAGAAAGCGCATTGCACCAGCTTCGGGGAGGTCCTCGTAGCGTCGATACTGGCCAGTGAGCCAACCGCGGCTTAGTGGGCTGTATGCTACAACGGGAACGCCAACTATGAGAACATCAATATAAGAGCTATCCTGATGGGCCCTTACACCCAGAAAGACGCGACTTACGCTCACGGCATGTATCCAAGATCCCGTTAGTGAGAGGCTCATTCGAAAAAAGACTCAGCTCGATCTCGACGGCGGCAATTGGATGCACGGCGTGCGCACGACGGAGAGTAGCTCCACTGACTTCACTCATACCAATGCCGCCGATCTTCCCTGCAGTAACTAGCTCCGCCAAAGCTTTGATTGTGGTCTCCACAGGAACTTTGGGGTCTACTCGGGCGCACTGGAAGACATCGATCTTCTTGGTGCCGTCTAAGACTCGGAGAGCCTCTTCGACGGACGTGCGAACCGCCTCCGGGCTGCCAGTAGGCATATTTGTGGCTCGATCATAGGCGCCCTTGATGCTAAGCACAACTTTGTCTGCATCTTCGGGGTGCTCGGTGAAGTAGTGTTTGAGCAATTGCAGCGAGTTTGCATTTGGTGTGCCGTAGAACATGCCCTACCAACGTCAGTATAGTGGCCAGAAATACACCAGGCTGATCTTACTCCATTCCAGAAGTTGGCACCCTGTTCAAGGGCCGTCTTCATGACTTTGGTCGCATCTGAATATCCCGTAGTCGCCCAAGGGCGGGTCAATCCTGCCACAAGGTCAGCACGTCTTCGAAATTCCTCGAGATTTTCGAAAGAGGCATACGTACCCATCAAGCCATATCCCGTAGGCCCAACAGGTCTGCCCGCAATACGGATTGGCGCCAAATTATGAGCCATAATGGATACACGAGAATAAGATAGGGGACGCGATGGAGATTTGCGGCTGGGATGTGGAGTACTAACGTGAGATGGCCACCATGATTCCGGTTCTTAAATAAGTCGATAGCTATGGTCACTCCAAAGCAAAGGACGAAATCTCTCGGCTCGAGTTGACTCGAGCAGTTACACTACTTTGCTATCGCCGAAGCTCCACCATGTTCATCATGCGACGGGCGGAGTTTAGGGCTGATGATCCCACTTATCCCCATTAGGAAATACTCTACGAGCCGATGAGGCTGCGCCGGCTCGTGGGGCGTGGACCAATCATTATTATCTGCTCTACTGCTCTACTCTATCTTTCAAACGTCTGTTTGGTGACTTTCATTGTTACATATTAAGCATGGCCACTTTGTCCGTATTGAGAGTCTCTAAAACCGCCGACGTCTCCTCACAGCTCCCACCCCTACCGACCTTGATAGCACGTGACTAGTTCGTACGTATGAGCCACGACACACGTGCTTCTGTCTTAATCCGGAAATTCCGGCGTGCAGGCGGTGAATGAACTTATAGCTCAAGCGATAAGCTAGTACATGGGATGGTTTTCTCATTGCGTCCCTCAGATATATGAAATTTCTTCTTCCAACGGATTGTCTGCGCTTGTACTGTACGAAGCTGGATGACGTTCATTCTTGCTATAGTACGGCACGTGATTCTCTGTGCCTATGAAAGTATCTAGGAGCTAAAACGAGTTTCCGCAAGCCTCTAATCTCAAAAGTAGATGTGCATTGCTTTATAGGCGCCCAAAGGTATCTTTTAAAGGCCTTGGTGCATAGTCTACTTGAAGTCGCTGGTAGGGAGCCTTCGAAGAGCCCGTATAAAAGTTCTTCCCTGCAGTATCGTGTCGCTGTGTATAGCTCATCTGACTCATCGCTGTTTGACTTGCATCGCTACCGCTCGGCGTTCACCTTTACCACATTCACCTTCTATGGCAGTATAGCCCTACATAGATAAGAGTTCAAACGAAATTATTCAACCGCAACCACCTCAACACCACACCCACCACGCCACACAGCTCTCTAAACTCAACACCCGTTGTCCCCCAAACCATAGTCACTGCAAAACCTCCCAATCCTGCAGCAATGTCCACCGCTCTCTCCGGCAACGCCCTGCAGTTCTTGCAGATTAACACCGTCCAAGTTAACGCGAACCATCCAGACTTGCCCGAACAATGTCCAATTTGCCACGAGGAGTTCGATTTTGGGGCTGATGATCTACCAGTCCAAGTCATTGGAGTTCCAAATTGCAGCCATATATTTGGCCGCAGCTGCCTGACCGAATGGTTTTCAAGCGGCAATCCCAACGTATCCACGTGTGAGTATATGATTCACTATATCCCCCCTCTCTAGAGACACTAGTATGCTAACATCTTGCAGGCCCAATGTGCAGGACGCAACTGTACGGAGAGGACGAGGGGGAAGTGGATCGGCAGGCCATGCTCCGTCGTGTGCATGAAGCTCAGCAAGCTCTAGAAGCAGCTCGCCAACGCTGGGAGGCCGTGGTACAGGCACAGCAGGAGTGCGACCAGCTTTTCCAGGAGGATATACAGAGGACGCTCGAAGCTGGGCCCGAGGCTAGGCGATTACTTTTGAGAGCGCTTGAGGAGATTAAGAACGATGGGAGTGTATCGGAGGCGGGGCGTGAGGAGGTGGGGCGAATAATCGCTCAGATCAATGAAGCAGATTGACTGAAGGAAGAAGCCATGAAGGATGGCTGATAACCGATGGTCCTAAAGCAAGACCTCCGCCACTCAACGTTGGAATTGAGGCTCGGAACGGGGGCTTGCGCCCCAAGATAGCTTTCGGAAAGTGAATATTTCTTTTTCACGAATTAGTGTTTTTTGGTCCACGAAATTGGAGGCTTATGCTTGAGGAAGGTGGTCATGGTATTGGAGAGTAGCTAGCTAAGACTTGAAGCTCATAATAAATATATCCCTTAGCTCGTAGCTGAGGTTGCCTCTCCCGGAAAAATGTACCTATTATGGGCGTTCACGTTTCGTACACTGTATGAAGATTATTATGCCTCGCGAGCATGCAGACGTGTGCTGAGAAAAGGGACTTGCTGTATTTTGGTAGGAGGTGTCTAATATTTTTAACTGCGTTATCAATCTTTCGTATATATTGCGTGCGTTGACCAGCAGAAGCTGCTTTCCCATGAGTGGTTCGTACCCCACAAGACTATGCGCAGCGTACAAGAGCAAATCAGCTCATCACCATGTGGTTAACCAAACTTCCGCCCTAAGTAGATACCGTACCTTGAAAATGATTCGACTATTGACCCTGTCACAACCAATCAAACGCAAATGCCTACTCATGCTTAGGGACAGCACGTGGGCTAACCGGAGGACTATCAGAACCCTCTCGTCGAGGCTCCTCCCAATTCACATCGTTGAACTAGTGAGTGATTTCCAATGCAGGCTACTCGGCCAGGGAGTCAGCTGGCTTTGTGCTGGTCAATTCAAGCGCATCAGCTAGGAGCCTGTTCAGTTGGCTCACAGCCATACCTTCTCCTGAAAGCTTGACGCGGCGGATCAGCATGTTCATATTTGACTTGGAGATTACGGCTTGGGCTCGGTACTGGGCGGCGAAGTCGAATACCTCGAGGAGAAGTCTTCGGCGATTAGCGTCCTCACGGAGTTCCTGGAGCGTGTCCATAAGACATTGAAAACAGACCTCGTAGGTCTCAGGCTGCGATGGCGGAAGCCGATTTTGCTGGAGGCGTTCCTCCTCTGCTTTCCACTTCGTACCCAGGGCGGGGCGAGCCGAGACAGCCTCCATTTCACGGGACTCGTCGACATCTCGCTCGTTCATGGCGCGTTCGAGCACAACCATCACCTGTTTCTCGATTGCCACCAGGCTGGTAGTCTCGGCGAGGAGGTCCTGTATCATTTCGTGGGTCAGAGTCGCTCCGGCGAAACCTAGTGTGCAGTCGATGTGTAATATCTTAGCAGCCAGTGCTTTCGTATCTTTGCTGACTTGTTCATCTTCTCCGAACTTCTTAAGAAACTCACGGCGACCTTTCTTGAAGCCTCTCAGCTCCCGAATAGCGGCGTGGAGACGCAAGAGTTGGCTGGCGTGGCTGTGTCCCGTTTCAACTTCATGACCCTGGCCACTCGGCGAACTGAAGTTCTCTGTCGTCAGAACTTCGGTTCGGCTTGGTACAGGACTAGTGGCAGTGTCTTTCTTCTCGATATTTTTAGGGATATGTTGTGAGGACGCCTCAGGGAACTTGTTGTCGAAGTGGGTCACGTTCCACTTCGGGGGGTCAAGTCGGTGTGCCATCTTGATAAGTTCTGTAGCTTGCGGGTCGAGAAGGGGTGTGCCTTGGTGTGTGAATTGTTGTGGGGTCAAGTGGTTGGTGGTAGTGAGTATTTGAGAGAACTCGTACGTAAAGAAGCAACGCGAGGTAGGGGTCCTTTATAAGATTCGACGTGAATGTGTCCTAACAATGCTTCATCATGAATTCTAATTCTGGGTAGTGATAGGGAATCACCTGACTAAGCCCTCGAATCATTGTCCATTGAATTACATTGTTAGACCTCTGCGAAACACTACTATGGCGCAACACATTCGTGGGATTATTGATGTTGAAAAGGGCACATGCCGATACAATGGCAGACGAAAGAGATAACAGTATACAAAATGACACAAACCTTTGAGGAAAAGGTGGGGCCGTGGGCATTTGTACGTACTCGTAAGTACGGAACCGACCACGGAAGTTGAGAGAGCATTGCCTATGGGTTATAGAAAGACTATAACTTGCCAAAGCTCTTCATGGCTAGATAGAATAGGAGAGGAGTACAGCAACACCACGAGAACGCCCAGAGAGGCCGCCAAAAGTGGCACCGCGGGAGTTTATTACCAAATTATAGGCAAATCGAATGGCTGTCTGATTTTTTATTCGGGTAGACTGATTCTTCTAAGAAGGCTAGTGAAGCCAAACAGTATTAGATACGTTTATCTAACTCCCCACGCCACTTGGCCATTAGCGGGACCAGCCAAGATGAGGGGCATGAAGAATCGACGTGGGCTCCAGGGTCGGTTCCGAAAGCCTTGTGCTGTCCAGTATGGACGCCGTCGGCCTCCTGGATCTGATTGATGGGCTGAGCATCGTGTCCAAGCTCGTCTTCCACAGATTTCTGAATAGACAACAAGATGCCGATCGTGTGAGCTAAAAAAATTTGGTGTCGAACCTTACCAGGTTGAAAGAGGATTCAGGCTGTTGTTTCACCAAAGGCAGCGGGCAAGAACCTTCGCACTATAGCAGATGTTCAACCTGGAAGAGGGAGTTTCTTACGTGCATGAAATTTAGTATATCTATGTACAGTTAGATGTAGATAATCGAAACCAATAATCATGTCGGTAACCCTCTAACATCTCGGCAATCAAAAAAGTAAAGTTGGGGGAAATTGTGGGGAGAAAAAGGCTGCATTTATCGATTCCAAGGCGATGCCAGGGCACCTGATCATCGTCAATTCTGTAGCATAAGCAGCATGGGATGCCTGACCGCTTAGATAATGTGTGAGAGTCTTAGCACAAGAGCATTTTCAAGGGTCCCATACACATAGGGCATGCTGGGCTCTTACGGCACCAACTCGCTAAGCATTCGGCGCCGAAAAAGTGAAAAAACGACGTCTGAAGTGCATGATGAGTACCCTTCTTCATATCCTCAAAGCATATGTAGCACTGGGGATCACTTGCAGGAATCTCGCAGGCTTCTGTGACAGTCTCCAAGGGCCGCAGCGATGCCGAGGAGAACACGCCTAGCCAGCCCACAACGGGTCCAAATCCCCTATAAACTTGTTCGAGGTCAGCCCACACAGGCTTACCAAAGTCGCCTTGCTTCATGTCAGACACGGCTTTGTCATAAATCAGTGCCTGCATCTCTCGGATGAAAACCTCGGCAATACAATCTACGCGTTTGGATTTTTGCTTTCGTAGCCATCTGGGGGTCATGCCCTCAATCTCGCGCATAGCGAAAGCGCGAGCGCGGATAGAACGACTGAAAAGTTCAAGCCCGGAAGGCACAGGTAGTACACGAGGCACAGGTAGTACACGAGGCACAGGTAGTACACGAGCAACTTGGTCTACTTCTTTTGAGTTTTGGCCGATTCCTGTGTGGCGAAGAAGCATATTGCGGTAGTAACGGGTTTGTCTGCTAGTGCCCGCAAAGTCATCGAGCACTACAGGCTCGACGAATGCCTGAAAGGCGGCCAGGAGTTTTTCCTTGCAAGCGCCAAGGTTTTCGATGTGCGGTTGATTCTTGTTCGTGCAGGTCCTTTCTCGAGCTAAACATCATCATTGGATACTGAGACACCCGAGTCCTGGAAGACGAGTGCTGCATGCATGAGGAATCTCATCACTACTTGCCGATCGGGGAAAGTCACTACCCGACTGGTTCATACTAGTTCTATCTAAATAAATTCCGTAGATTCTCACTTGATCCTTGAAACTTAGTGAAGTGTGGAGAACTAGTAGCGTTTGTGGGTCTAGCTGTGTTTACGGATCTAGTTCTCAGAGATTTAGAGTGAAGATGATGCCTACAATGTTTCGATGAAGGTGACACATATATACAACGCCGACTCGGCTATACACAATGAGTTAAGAAGAGAGAGTTCCTCTGGCAGAACTGATAACAATGCATACTAACACTAGAGGTCGTTGCAATCTCACTTTGATCGAGGTAGACGTAAGTGGAAATAATCCTTTAGTTCAAGAACGAGCCAGCGACTGTACGTGGATTTGGTCCGACCGTAGTATTGCTCGTCACACTGAATAATACTAAAAAATCGGTGTAGCTGGGGCTACTCATGAGCTCATCTAAGGTGCTAGAGACGAGTGTATTAGGGTCCTGTAGGAAAGTGTTAAGCTCTTGTTAATTGAGCTTTCCACTTAGGCGATTAGAAGCTTTCTCTGCTCAGAAATAGCCTGCGCCAATGTCCCTTCCTAGGAAAAGGGTTCGTGATCAGCTTCAAACCAGATACCTTATTCCCATGCCTAGAGATCATCGCATACTAATGACACTTGTAGCATCAGGTTGAAGAGCGTTAAGAGAGCATGGACATTGGGCGCGCAAGTTTCGGAAAGTTGAGAGCATGATTTTGACACGTATGGCTTTTTGTGAATAGAATTGAAAGCCTCACGTAGATATCGCAGCGGGCCTGTAGTGAACTATCCTCTCAAAGAGAAGTAGCAGTATTATACGCTCATTGCAACATCTACGCCGTTGGCTAGGAAATTTCGCCGCCCAGCTATCTTTTGCAGATGCCGTAGAAGGTATTGGTTGACTTACAAAGGAGGCAGAGACTTGACCGTTGGCAGGAGCGAATAGGGAAGGCGCACGAGAGGATGATAACACCTCCATGATCTTTACAGTCAACGAACTATTCTGCGATACTGTGACCACGCATCTTGGTCCCATCCTCCGTCACCCGTCCCGAAGTCGGATACCAAGTCCATATCCATGGGATACTTCGAACGCCCATGTCCATCGTCGTCAGAGCGCTTGTCCTCGGAGCCGTCAGAGGATGAAGATCTCGTATCGGATTCGTCGCTCGTATCGCAAGCCTTCCTGTTATCCGAAGATACTTTCAGGACCATCTGATGATCTCTATTGTCCAGTAATCTCAACTTCTTGTAAAAGTTGGTGGTCAGTGTACCCTTTCTGTACAGCGAAGATGATGTCTCGATATCTCGGTGCATAATTTTCACGATACATCCATCCTCCCGCAACCTCTCCCCAAGTTTTTCCGCAAAGACTACACTTGTCTGCCTTCCGACTTGACCCCGGAGAGCAATGGAGATAGTCCCAGACACCATTTTCAAGCCTTCTTTTTCGACGACTGCCTTAACTTTCTGGTAGATACCTTCGAACCGTCGAACATTGTACTCGCGCCCCCACACCGCAGTCTGAACTAAACCGGACATGCCTGTTTTGAGGCCTTTTGCAAGGGCAGTCGGGAATACGAGGATGTCATCGACAGGGAAACCGAGAGATGGAGAGTTCGCCAGCGGACCAAAGTGGGAGCCATATGACGTAATGGCGCAGAAGATGCCATCCATTGACCAGCTCGCAGGAGACTTCGCATTGAGCAATTCGGCTTCGTTCCCCTTACCCTCTTCCTCTTTGGGTTTCCGCTCTCTGGACCATGGCGCCTGGGTCGCACTGTATGCTAGTGTGTTCGGGATTCCGGTTGGTATCTGCTCATCAGCTTGACGCCAGCTGGGTTGCCTCGCTTGATGTTCCTGGGCGACGTGGTTAAGGTCGTGGGAGAAGACACAAGAGTTTCCGTACTTGCAACCACCTGTGACCAGGGAATTCTTGCACAGCATGTCTTTTGCTGCTTCAATGTACTGCGCGTCGTGGGAAAATGGACAACAGTCCCCACGATAGCAGCCCTTCGCGGTCATGAAATATACGCATGGAACTCTCTTCCTTCCGCCCAGAATCATGAGATCCCTGTGCACGATAGTCACTACGCACCCATCCTCCACCTCGAGTCTCTCTCCGAGCTTTTGCGCAAAAGCAACGCTACTACGCCTTCCAATTGTATCTTGAATCGCAATCGAAAAGCTCGTCTTGGCTGTCTCTGCGGCTAGCGCCGCGCTCTGAATCCTTGCCGCTGCAGCTTTATACATTTCCCTGAAAACACTGCGGTTCTCCTTGTACGAGACGATGAAGTTTAGTAGTGCGTCTCTGAGGCCGGCTCCACCGAATTCAGTAACGTGTTGTGATGTGGTGTCGGGCAGCTCAACGTCAGAGACGTCGAAAGAGAGAGATGGCACTGGACCCAAAGAGCCATACTTTGAGCCGTAAGATAGAACAGTGCATTTGAACCCCAACATGGAGTCTTGAGCAAGGCTGGCTGCTTCTTCCTTCCGAACGCGCTCGAGCTTCTCCAGCTCGCGCTCTTTTCGCTTCTCCAGCTCGCGCACTTTTCGCTCCCCTAACATTACTTTCTTTGCCTCTGATTTGCGCCTGTCCTTCTCCGCCTTTCGTCGCTGCTTTTTGGTAAGACCACTGGGTTTCTTGTGTTTCTTCGCCTGCGATGTGGATGGTGCCTGGACAGGACTGTTGGCATATACTTCGGTGGTGGCAAATGATTCGTGTGGTGTCAGGGCGTCCTCACTATCCGAGTGAGGGCGTCGGGAGTTGCGATCCTTGAGTCTAGCTGTGTCTTCCAGTTCCTCCTGACCATGCTCTTCTGGGCGCTTCTTCTTCTCGCCGCGTTCCGCCCTATGTCGGCGCGCTACGCGCTGCGATATAGTTTCTCCAGGGACGAGCTGGGAGAGCATTCCGGTGGGCATTTCGCTCGTTGTCAAGGTGTCGCACTCCGGAGACGTGTTTATTGCAGGTGTAACAGACGGAGCACGTTGTAGGTTAGACGGCAACAGGCGACCAAGGTCGGACAGAATAACTGGGCCCGGGATAGCTCCGCTCCCACGATGGTGAGGCTAGTCTATATTGGGTCTAGTTCACAAAGCTTGTTTCCATCTCAACTCTCTCCAGCCTTAACACCTCCCTCATCTGTTAACACCATGCTTTCTTTTAGCGAATTACATCTACGAACCGGCTTGAAATTCCAGCGCGAGTTGGGGCTTTACAGCTGTACTGCCATAACCTATCCATCCGGCGCCATCTCCTTCGCCAGCGCACCGAACACTGCGGGTCCAGCGTTTTACTACAGCTACATAACCACCGTCGGCCTACAACTGTCTGGGGCGTCGGCGCGTCGGCGCATCATCGCACTGGGTACTCCATTCGCCAGCTAGAATGCGAAGATATCTCCTAGAAAACTACGGTACTCAAAGCCTTGAGCCCCGCCTTGCTGAAATGGAGATTGGATCCAGGTGAGGGGCTTTGCTAAGGGGACTTGGAAATCGTATGCGCAGATTCTTCGACGCTCTTTCGGCCCTAAATACGTGATTAATACGGGAAAGCTTTGGAGCATTTCAGCGACAAGGATGTACGAACACGCGCCCTGCTAAACCTGGTGCACATTCCGCCGGAACGCTGCTATCTCATCAGCACCTTGATTGAGCTCATGTGATTCCGTCACGAGCACCAAGTTCATCTTCTCATCGACAACGCTTACGGGAACTCCACGTGAGGCTCTGCAGAGCCGTACACGGATCATTTCCTCCTCGTACCAATCATTGATCCCATAGGCCTCATCAATGCGCATCACGTCTACGTCAATTAAAGACCGAGCATAGTCTTTACGCCTAGTAGCCTTGGAACCTGGGCACTTTTGCTGAGGAGTGAGAAAATGCCAAAAGCGTTCACCGCTGTGTTGCGGCCCCGCAGTCTCTCGGAGTCCTCGAGAGAGATGCTGGAGAGCCACGATCGAAGGTCAAATTTCCCACGGACCAATCCTTATGAAATTTGCGAGGACGATCACTTCGCGACCTCGCGGTAGAGGAGATGTGGTGAAATGAACACCTGGTATCAAGGAAGATTTGTTCGTGTCCGCAAAGCTTGCTACCTCAGGCCGGAACAAAGGACCAGCAAGTGCATGTCCTTGCGCAGAGCCCGGTGGACTCGGGTGTCTTTAACCACCCAGACGAGGAAGATCCATTAAAGGTTGGCTGGTTTCGATAGCTACGTACGGATAAAGCGATCGCCGGCGAAGGTTTGAGACGGCAAGTTGCTATTCTTCTGGGTCAGTTTTTATTGAATCTTTTCAGACGAGCTTACACCATCACGGTCTGAGGAGTGAAAAGCTCGCTCTTTGAAGAGGCGATAACGCAATCGCCTGTGGTTGTTGAAGGCCAGCCGAACCTCATTACGCCATCTCTAGACTTGACCAAGGAACATGTGTACGGGGATACAGGAAGGTTTTGATGTGAGGTAGTAAGTGTTTGTGGAAGGGGATGAGTTTCGCGAGGGCTTCTGAAGTTCGCCAACGAGCTACATTTGTTTCTGTATGATTTAGTACGCCGTGTTCTCACCTTCTTTGATATTCTATTTGCTCTTTGCGAGATCTGGTTGCGAGCATCCCTACGAAGCGGAGCATGCCTCTCCGCAGAGCGATCCTGCAGTGGGAGCGCTTTCTTATTCTGTTATGTTTGGTCCGGTGCCGGGTCATGTTTTTGACGCTTAAGACTGTGTCCGAATATCAGAGGGAGGGAAGGTTCTGGATGTCCGCCACGAACCCGAGAAGTTTCTCCGATCCGGCCAATTGTTGTTGTTAGCAGTGCCGTGCAAGAGAAAGCTCTACTCACCATCGTCAGACAGCGGATAATCGCCACACCCACCACTGACTGGTATCTTGGAATCCATTGCATCCACCGTCACTCGTAGACCACGAGTCTTGCTAGCTGCTTTCTCGAGAACCTTGCACCCCCAAGGACCGCAAAGAATTGGGCTCCGCACAACCTCCACGACACCACCTCCTCCCACTCAGAGTCTTTCAACCCGTGCGATCTCAACTTTCGAAACCTTTCCATCCATCGCTAGATCTCCATCGTATCATTCGCTCGCGAATCAGCGATTGAGTCGATACGCGTTCGACTATCATCACAACACCAGCCCCGCAAGAAAAATCCCAACGCAAGCTGTACCGCATACTAGCATCGCACCGATGGCACTCCCTAGCACAGCGGCTCAGAGACGAGCGTCCAGGCTTGCCAAGACTACGAACTTGCAACAAAAGCTCAACGAGGACACTGCGAAGTCGACACGCGCTGCTGCGAACGGAGCACAAGTTGTAAGTAGCTGTCGAAAGAGGCCCTTGCCACCGTAATGAAGACTGCTGACACGTACTAGACTGCGCCAGGAGCAGCGATGGGAATGCCCGCACCTCAACCGCCTCCGCCCTCAGTGAATCCGTCTGAGCTGCTTCATCCATCACCGGCTTTCCTACGAGCGACCCATAACGGACGCACTTCAACCTTCGTCCTAGCAGACCACATCGAAGATATTCTCGATGGTGTCACCTTCATTCCGTATTCGAAGACGCGAATCATCTCTCTGGGAAGCCCTCTCTCCGCGACCGAGGCATGGGACGAAGCGAAGCTGATCCTTGCGGTATCCGGCCAATTCGATGACGCCGTTCTCGGAGAAGGAGTCATAGTCGATGCCAACGGAGTCGTTACTGGCACTTACGAAGATACTCCATACCTCATCAGCGAGAAACCCACCAAGAAACACCGCATTCGCGCCGCACTTCACACTGGATACAAATCAGTCGGCGGATTGATCATACCCAAGTCGAAGCAAGTTGAGTTGGGAAAAGCGTTCGACTCAAAGGCAGCCGCGAAGAACGGGCAATCAGATATTGGTGAAGCCATGAAGCTCCTGGGCATGGGCGCAGGCTTCCAATACAGCCAGCACAACGTGGAGGCGACTATTGATGAGTTGAAACAAGCGAGGCTTGCCGCTCATGCTGCGAAGATTGAGGCTGCCCGAGCTAGAGCTGCGGCACGTCTAGAGGCTACCGGCGATGGCACCGCCGCGAATCCCGTAGACATCGACAACCCAGCCACCGCGAAAGGACCTTCCCAAGCACCAGATCCAGCCCACTTAGGACCACAAACCCAAACAACCCAAGATCTGCAAGTCGAAGGACGACAGCTCAGGACTAGGAAAGTGGCCGCCCGTCCTGCTGCCAATCCTCTCCCTTACCATCCATATGCTCGAAATACCGAGAAAAAGCGGACCGAGAAGCCACGCGCAAATCGCAAGAGAGATGCGCCGAAACTCGCAGAAGCCGAGGTTCAGCAGAAACAGCCCGTTGTCAGTGAAGCAGCCGCGGAGATGGGCGAGGACCGAGACGACAGCGAAGGAGAGATCAAAGACGATGCGTCCATCAACGCCGCGGAAGAGAAGGTGTCCACCAAGAAGAAGTTCCCCTACATATTCCTCGAACCAGACCTAGACGCCGAAGGTAGACCATTCCTTGACAACAATGGACTCCACATTGCGTTCAAGTACGAGCTTGGGCAACAAGCCGACGACCGTCTAGTCATCACTCGCAAGCACAGGGTCACCGGTACTATCAACAAGAGTCTCCTATACCCAAGCAAGGTGGATTGGGAGGACCAGAAGTGCATCTCCAAGATGAACACTTGGAGGGCGCAGAACTACCGCCGAGGCGTGGAAGGCTACGCGCGCTACGCACCGCGAGTGGAGTTCGCCGACGAAGAGAAGGCCTTCTTGCGCGATTATTGGCGCAAAGAGATGAAGAAGCGGGGTGATGCAGGCACAAAGGCGCTTTGGGAGAGCGTTTTGGTGGCATTTGTGAAACAGTTCCCAAAAACGACGAGGAAGCAGCCGTCCATATCATCCTGGTGTAGCAGGGACGCAGAGGTGACAAGGATTAGACAGGGTGAGACGACGGGTGGTGGCAAGAAGCGGAAGAACGAGGACGCCGAGGCTGATGTTGAGGACGTGGTGGCTGGCCCCGGGGCCCGGGCTCGGAAGACGAGGCAGACAAGGCCTGCCAAGAAGCAGAAGATCGGTGGGGAGAGGGTGGATGAGGTAGAAGAAGAGGAGTTATAAATACTTGTTAATAGTTTGCGTAATTAAAGATGATATAAATATTCTTACTATACTCTATATTTCGCTTCATGTGCTTAGACTAATTACACTTAGACGTTCCGCCTGGATACGGTCTAAGTTTAGATCTCTAGACACACATAGATCTTACTACTCCCGCTAACATCTTGCTCGTCTAATGCCGCCGTAAGAAGCGCCTTAGCTAGTAGGTCTTTACTATACTAAAAGGTAGTCTAAAATCTACTACGCTAGCATTTAAATCTTATCTAGAGCGTAAAAGTACCTAGATAGGTAAACCTTATACCTTCTACTTAGATCTTACTTATTTAACGCTACTATAAGGAGTACCCTAGCTTATAGTTAATAGATATATTAAAAGGTAGTTAGATTTCTACTACGCTAGTATTTAAACTATACCTAGAGTATAAAAGTACCTAGGTAGGTAAACCTTACTACTCTAGATTAAATCTTACTTATTAGATACCGCCTTAAGAAGAACTCTACCTAGTAGATAGTAGCTATATTAAAAGGTAGTCTAATTTCTACTATACTAACCTTTAAATTATATCTAGAGTATAAAATTATTTAGACTTAAAAACTCTATTACTAGAATTAGAATTTTACTAGTCTAATACTACTATAAAGAGGACCCTATATAGTAGATAGTAGCTATATTAAAAAGTAGTCTAATATCTACTATACTAAACTTCTAATTATATCTAGAGTATAAAAGTATCTAGGTAAATATACCTTACTACTTCTACTTAAGTTTTAGTTACTTAATACTATTATTAGAAGCACTATAGCTAGTAGAATACTAGATAGCTAAGAGGTTACTTAATATATATTATCTAAATATTTATATCTTTAAGAGTATAAAAGCTATAGTCTAGTAGATAGAAATAAATATAATATTACTAGTTTTTTAGTATTACCCGCCTAATACTACTATTAGAAGTAGCTCTATCTATAAGTATTAGCTATATTAAAAGGTAGTTTAGTTTCTATAATACTAGTCTTTAAATTATACCTAGAGTATAAATAGCCTTTTAAGGTACCCTAAATACTCTTAAAGATTACCTTATACTTATATTTTATTATTATATTTTATATAGAATAGTATTTAATTTAATTATTAAATATAAGTAGAGGATTCTCTATAGTACTATAGACTTTAAATACTTAGAGTAGCTTAATCTAGTATAATATAAGGTTATAATTCTAAGTATATATATATCTTATAGGTAAACTACTATATATATCTATATTATATAACTATAAAAAGTAATCTAGATAGCTAGTACCTAGTTATATAAAAGGTTATCTAGATTCTATAGCTTTAACCTTAACTTTATATTCTAGAGTACTAACTTTCTAGTATATTAATCTACCTCTAACTATACTCTATTCTATCTACTTAATACTACTATAAGAAGTATTCTAGAGAGCTAGTAGCTAGTCTATTAAGATATAGTCTAGATTCTATTATATTAATATTTATATTATATTTAAGAGATAGAATAGCTAAAAGTATTTATTTACTATAACTTAGAAGTTATTTTAATTATCTAACGCTACTATAAGAAGTACCCTAGCTAGTAAGTAGCTAGATAGTTAAAAAGAAGTCTAGATTCTATAATATTAACTATAAGATCTTATTCCGGGGTATAAAAGCCTAAATAGACTAATATACTCTAATCTAGGCTTTAATTTAGTTAATTAACACCTCTATAAAAAGCGCCTTAGATAGTAAGTAGTAAAGTAGTTAAGAAAAAGTCTAGATTTTATTATATTAACTTTAATATTATACCTTAGAATATAAATAGCTATATATACTATTATACCCTAATTTATACTCTATCTTAAATACGTAATACTACTATAAGAAGTGCCCTATCTAGTATATTTTCTTTTAATTAAGAGATAACTATATCTAGATTATATAGAGAGATCCCGGAAATAATATCTTATCTATATAACTATTAGTAATAGCTCTACTATAATAAAAAGTAGTTTTTTAAATTCCTCTATAACTTAGTCTATAAATAAAACTACCTAACCTATATATACTAATAGAAAAGATATAGGTTCTATAGTAGAGACTATAAAAGAATAAGCTAACCTAAATACTCTACTTTCTAGAATAGTACCTAAGAGGTAAGTTATAGAGGTATTCTAGCTATTAAGCCGCTAAATATAAAGATAGGTATATAAGCCTAACTATAAAATATAATATTAGATATACTAGCCTTAACTAGATCCGCGCCTAGAGCTAGTAACTATATTAAGCTACTATCTCTAGTTAAGTCTAGATCTCTATACTCTAATAGTAGTAGGGCTAGGGCTATAATATTTACTATTAAAAGAGGTGCTAAAATTATAAATAATATAGTTATCCCGTAGAATAAGCTAGATAGTTAAAGTATTAATACAGGTAGTATTTAAAATACTAATAGCCTAACGTAGTAAAATAGCTACTATAATAGCTACTAAGACTATAGCTAGAAATCTAGCCTAAATAATTTAATATATAGCGTCTAAAATACCTTCTTAGATACTTAATTTATTTACTATAATTATAAAGTAGATAAAAATAGTAGAGAACTATCTAAATTAGATTCTAACTATTAAAGCTAAAGTAAGAAGAATAGAAAGAATAGAGAGGGAATAGTTAAGATAAAAGTAAATAATATTATAGACTATAACTTTACCTATATTCTACTAGAGCCTAATTTTAATAATAATAGTATAACTCTTCTTAATAAGAAAGTTATATACTACCTATTTATATTTAAGATTTATAAGCCCTATAAAGACTATCTTATAATTATATAAAAGTACTAAGTTACTAGTAAAATTAATACTAACTTTAGAGTAAAAGGAAAAGTTAACTAGAATAATAGTTTAAAGATTAGTAAGATAAAAGCCTAGCGCGTATAAGTATACTATTATAATATTAAGAACTACGCCTAATATAAGCTCTAGAAAGAAGCTAAGAAGGCGTTTCTATTAGAGTATTAGTAAAAGCGTATAGAGAATCTAAGAGAAATAGGTATAACGCCCGCCTAGAATAAGGTCTATAAGGCCTTTTATAAACGCTTTCTAAATACTATAAGATTAAAATCTATAGCTACCTTATAGTATAGCTATAATAAGAAGTTAATATAGATTAGATATTAAAATACTAATAAGGGTTATCTAGCTTAAGATAACTCTAAGAGTAGTATAGACTATAGAAGTAGTTAAGTAAATTAACTATTATTACCTACCCCGTAAGAATATTTATTTCCTTTCTTACTAGATAAGCTATTTACCTTAATATTAGATACTAATACTTAGACTACTATAAATTTATATACTAGTCTAGTAGGTAAAAGTATAGATAATAGTAGCTATATTATAATAGAAGCTAGATAAGAAAAATATAGAAGATAAGTTATATAGTATACTTACTAATAATTATAAAGTAGATTCTAGTAGTATCTAGAATAGTAAGTATCTAGTACCTTTAATAAGAATATTCTAAAGCTAGAACTATATAGTACTAGCTTAAAAGCTATTTATAAAAGAAGTTTTAAGTAATATTTATTATAGCTATAATATAACTTCTATTATAATATATTTTTAATATATATAATTATAATAGATTATACTCTATTCTCTAGTTATATATTTATCTATTACTAGCCTTCTATTTCTATATCTATTATATTACCTAGCGCTATCTATATACTAGCCCGCCTAGCGCCTATATACTTTTCTCCTCTATATATATAGTTTTTTTCTAGAAGCCTTTCTTTCTATTTCTTATATAACCTTTTAAATTTAATCTAGTTACCTTATATACTAAGCTCCTCTATACTATAACTATAATATTAGGTTATATCTAATACTTTAACTAGTACTAATTCTTTATACTATTACTACTTTAACCTTTATATTTTAAACCTTAATTTCTATTTACTAAGCTATTTAATAGCTTAGTAAGTATATCTATATAACTATATATATAATACTAAAGAGTATATAGCTATACTATCTTACCTTACTAAATACTATTACTATACTCTTTATAATAAATAATTTACCGCCTCTACTAGATACTAAAGCCTCTACTAATAAAGAACCTAAACGCTCTAGATATAGTAGTTTATAACTATTTAGCTACTTTCTACTATTCTATATATAGTCCCGCGCGCTCTCTAAATCTTTTTATAAGACTTTAAAGAGCGCGCCTCTTTAAAAGCTAACTAAGAGAGATATTTAATAGTCTACCTAAATAATCTATATAGATACTTAATAGTCTATCTAGATAATCTATATAGACTATATCTAGTAGCCTATTTAAGAGAAAGAGAATTAGCTTACTTAAGATAAAGATACTATTAAAGATAATAATATTAATAATTCTATATATACTCTAGATTTAATAGTCTATAGCTCTATTATTAAGTACTATACTTTTAGCTAGGGCTATAATCCGGGTATATTTCTTAATACTATTAATAATATTACTAAATTTCTAGACTATTTACTTCTACCTAGTAATAAATAGTTTAATAGCTTAATTAAGATTATAGACTCTTAAAACTTTCTTATATAAGTCTAAGCTAATTCTATCTACTTCTTTTATATTCTTAGAAGTTACTAAGCTATAACTAAGATTCTCTAGTAAATATATAAGAATAATTAGAAAGTGCAGCGCAACCTTTAAAATAAGATTAAAGTTCTTAAAGATAAATATAATAAGAAGAATAATAAGTTAGAAGCTATATATAAGAAACTTAAACACCTACTTAATATTAAAACTAAACTAGAAGAATATAAAAATAAACTTTATACTTATAAAGAGATAATTACTTTTCTTAATATAGATATTAAGGCCTAGTAAAAGAACTATATTTAAGCTAATAAGTAGTCTATAGAGTAAGAAAAGATTACTAAATACCTTATAGCTAACCTTACTTAGATAGCTAAGAATAAGTATAAATATAATATGCGCCTTACTATTTTAGAGAATAAGATTAAAATACTATAGACTCTTTAGTATACTTTTATAACTATACTAACTATATAAGCCCCCTCTATACTAATACCTCTAGCAGTACTCTATTTAGCCTATTCTATTATATCTCTACTACCTATTAACTCTATTACTATAGCAGCTAAAAATCTACTAGCCTCCCTTAATAGAGTAATTAAAGTAGAAGAAGCTTAAGCTAATAATAGCCTTTTAGTAGGTTATAACTATAATACTAATTAACTTTATTATACTATAAAGTATATAAGTAATAAAAATTAAGCTTACTATACTATAGAATACGTATATAGTTACTATAACTCTAGCCCGCCCTTATCTAATAATAGAAGCCCCTTTCCTAAGATAGTAAATAAGGTAAAAAGTTTACCTATAGCTATTTAATCTACCTAAAGATATTATATAGTAGAGTACTAAATCTCTCTCTACTTTAACTAGACTAGAGCTAGATAGAGGCACTTATATAATACTACTAGATCTTATAGTAAAAGATAGCTTACCTAGAAGTACTATATCTAATTTAGATATTATATAATATCTAGAGCTCTACTATAACTTCTATAGATAGAGTAAAAATCTAGTTTAGTCTAGTTTAGTTATATTATTATAGTCTTTTAAACTATAGTTTCTACTATAGTTTAGGTAGAATAGTTATAGAATATATAAGAAATAAGAGAATTATTTAGCTAGGTAGTATAGTTTATATAAGAGTATATAACTTTACCTATATTTAAAAAAAAATAAGTATAAGCTAGAAACTACTATATAAATAAAGATTAGTACTATTTAAATATACTAATTAGTATTTAGATATATAATATACTATATAATATTTTAAGATAAAATCTAGTAAGCTAGAAATTAGATATATAGAGGTTAAGAGGTTTAATATAAGATAAGTAGTTTAAGAGAGAACTATATAGGCTACTACTATAGAGTATATAATAAAGAAGCTATAGATAAAGATATACATGTTATTTAAGCTCTCTTCTAAGATATATCTAGAGATAATCCTATTACTAGGCTTAAAACGCTATCTTTACTACTACTAAGTATTAGTAATTATCTAGATACTACTTTAGTATAGTAATATATAAGGCGGGTTTAATAGAGATAAATAGGGCCTTAGAAAAACTATAGAAATACTAGTTATATACTAGGTAAACGCTATATTTAAAAACTACTATACTAAGGTTATAAGGTCCCGGGCAAGCCTAGAGATTTATAGAGCTAACGGCCTAACCTATAATAGAAGATATCTATATAAAGATACTTTTAAGGGCTTTAGTACCTAGAAAGTAGTAGTAGTAAATTATATTATCTATTATAGTATATATATAAGCTATAAGAGATTATTACTTATATTCTACTAGTATTAGAAAATACGCTAATTATTATTCCTTTCTTATTAAGAGCTAACTAGGTTAGAGAATTTTAGAATATCTTTAATAATAACTAGAAAGAATAGGGTAAAATAGAGCTATATATTAGCTATTATAATATAAGTAGCGCTAGTTATAATATTAAAAACTATTAGCTCTAGCTATAGATATCTAACTCTTAGATTACTATATATTCTAGCCCTTAGGTTAGAAAATATAGTCTAAGATAAGAATAGTCTAGAAATATTATTATTATAACTCTACTTTTATTTAAAAGCTATATACTAGATTAGCTCTACTAATAAGTACTATACTCTAGTATATAAGATGCCTCTAGTATCTATATATAGTTTAGAATTATTAGAGTTAATAAAGTCTATAAGAAAAAGCTACTATTTTTTAACTTATTCTAGTAAGTATTAAAGGCGTCTTTTATTAACCCTACTATATAGCCTATTCTTTAGATATTATTAGAAACCCTATAGAACTAAGAGCTAGCTAATATAATTAAATATATTAAATTTCTAGAGTACTAGTAGTACCTTAATACTAATAAGTCCCTAGTAGATATATATAAAGAAAGATAAAGCGCCTAAGCTATATACTCTACCTATATACTTAGTAATATCTAGATAGAAATTAATAGAATTCTAGCTAAGTATAGTAATAACTAGTAGTTATAATAGGGTTTTAAAGACTAAATTAGTATCTAAGTAGAATAATAAGTAAAGATTTTTAGTTTACTTATAATCTATTAAACTATAGATACTATAAGCTTTTAAATAAGTATTAAAGATAGGGAGAAATAGAAGCTACTAATACTACTTTCTTAATTAGAAACTTAGTATTAGAAATACTACCTATAGTTAAAGAATATAGCTAAAGTATAAAGGGGTATTAATTATATAGTAGTAAAACTATAGATAGTATACTAAGTAAGCCTAATAGATTAGGTGCGCGGAGAAAGCTAAGAAAAACGCCTAAGTTTACTAAGGGGGGAATTTATAAGCCTAACTTACTAATAGCGCCTAGTATTTAGCTTTCTATTATAGGGGCTAGAGGGTTAGAGTTAGATAGGGAGAAGTAAGTTTAATATAGAGAAAATTAATCTTTAAGAATTGCATGCAGTATAACCTTGCACCGCTGCATTTAACTACTATAATATAAAATAGAGTATATATATAAAGAATAATACTTAAAATATAATATAATAGTATTCTATTAACTTTAATTTAATTTATAAGCTATAGTAGTAGCTTAAGGTAGATATAGAGAGGCTATAGAGTGTATAGGCATAGAATAGAAATTACTTAAAGGGTTTAGCGTAAGAATAGCCTCGCGCTTAAAAATTAGTATAACTACTACTATATATAACTACTATAATATAGTATAGAAGAAATATATAAAGAATTATATAT
>MU004185.1:0-21468 GCA_010093605.1 Lophium mytilinum | reverse complement strand
TAAAATCTATAATAGTAATAAGATTATACTTAAGTTATCTATTAAGAATATTACGCCCTTTTATAATACTTAACTAGAAGCTCTTATATTCTTAACTAAAATAATTAAGTAGTAGTTTAAAGCAGTAGATAGCTCTAGAGGATTATTAAAAAGAAAATAGCTTTAGAATAGTCTTACTACTATTCTCTAACACTACTATACTATACTCTAGAGAGATAGATACTTATTCTATAGAGTTTAAACTAAGTTCTAAGTACTTCTTACTATACTTAAGTAACTTAAAGAAAGCGCAAGTCCTAAATTTACTATAAAGAATAGGCCAGATAATAGTAGTAAGCCTTATTACCTCTACTAGGTTCTTTCTATAAAAGAAGTTAATACCTTTACTATTATAAACCTTAATTACTAGGTATTTCTTTTCTAGGTACTATCTCTTTAGGTTACCCCCGGGCGTAATACTAGGTATATAGTAATACTAGATAAATAGCTAGTAAATAGTTATTTAGCATCTCTTTATATCCGCCTTGCGTAAATTACTGCTAGATATAGTAATTCTACTTAATTATCTATACTATAGAAAAAAGAGTAGATAAATTAAAAAGACTCCTAGAATTCTATAACCTTATATAGCCTTAGGTTATTAGACTCCCTTAAGAAGTATAGCATAGCTTAGCTAAAGTTAGAGTACTTAGATTAGATAATAACGCCCCTATAACTTAGCCCTTAAGGCGTTAATTAACTATAAGCCGGCCTTAGGAATTAATTTTAAGCTATATTTACTAAAGCTTAGATCTAAGTATCTCTTACTAGGGAGGATATAGAGATATAGTATCTATAGTATAGCATTATAGTATAGTATACGCTAGCTATTTAATATAAAAATAGAACTAAAGTATAAAAAGATTAGCAATTAGCACCACTATAGATAGGTAAGGTAGCTGCGCTTATTATTAAGGTATACTATACTAATATATATAAGCTTCTAAGTAGATAGTATATAGAAGAAAATAAAAATACTAAGATATAATAGAAGAGTAAAGAACTATATAACTAATTTCTTAAGAGTATTCTAAATAGATTTATAGTTATACTTTATTCTAACATGCTTATAAAGCTATATAGAAAGTTAGAACTTATAGTAAGCTATGCCTATATATAGAATATAGCTAGAAATAGTAATATAAATTATCTAATATACTTAACTAGACGCTAGATTAATTAAGTCTAGCCGCTATTTAATATTATAAATCCAGCTATAGAAACTTAAAAATAGAATAATAGTCCCTTCTATATAAAATTATAAAGATTAAATATAATAATTAGAAATAAAGCGTTACTAAAAACAGTAGAATAATTCCTTAATAATCTATAAGTAAGAGCCGTATTATTACTCTAGGTTCTTCTAAGATATAACAACAATAAAATTTTAACTACGCGTTAAGCTAAACTAAATAACTCTAAAGATATATAAGATAATATTAGGAAAAGAGATATAATTATAAATATATAGTAGATCTATATATAACTACTAAATAGCTACTACTATAAGGTAGCCTAACTAAGCTAATATATTAAAGAATAGGCTTAAAGGGGGGTAGTTAACCTTAGTATAGATATAGTTGCAAAGAAAGTATAGAATATAATCTAGGGAAGCCCAGGAAAGTTAAAGATAATAATAATAGAGGATAATACTATAGGCCCTAGAGGTTAAGTTAATCTAAAATATATCTAGCTTAAGTTTAAGTACTATATACTAAATAGCCTAAGGGCTTATTTAGGTAGGATTCTAATAATTAAAGAATTCTAGAATTATTTAGTAATATAGAAAGAGTAAGAGGGGGATATAGATAGTTAGTTATTAGATAAAGAGTATAAGTATAAAGAGAGTTTAGGTAACTATAGCTTAGAAATAGAGGACTTAGAGAACTTAGAGTAAAAGGCCTAGAAGAATAAGGCTTAAGTAGAAGAGTTTTAAGGAGTATATAGATTTAAGCATTAATAGGTAGACTAGTAGAGGCGGCGTTATAAAGAAGAATTATTAATAAGAAAGGTAGTAAAGTAATTAGTATAAGATATAAAAAGTATTAGTAGAAAGGCTTCTAGCTAGGCTCTTATATAGTACGTAAATACTTATCTAGTAAATATATAGCAGTAATATATATAAGAAGAGAGGTAATAATAGATATACTTAATATAAGTAGTAAAGGGCTCTAGTAGAAAGGCTTTCTAGTAAGACCCTTATACTATAGGTAAATAGTTATATAATAACGCGCAATATTCTATTAACCTATCTTAGCGCAGTACTATATTACTAGAACTAGGTAATATATAGCGTAGTATTATAGATTAACTATAAATATTTATATATTAGTAAAATTAAGTAAAACACTAATATATTTATACCCGCGATATTTTAACCTTATATAATATATAGCTATTATATTAATTTTAAGAGTTAACTTAAGTAGTTTACTATTAAAGGCTTAGCGTCTTAGTAGCCGGCGGCTATTAGCCCGGCCGCCTATAAACTTATCTACCGCCTAGTAGCTTTAACTTTCTTACTTTTATACTAACTTCTCCTTCTATACTACCGCACCCCTATTACTTCTATTTATCTAGCTACCTATAGAATAGTTACGCGCTAGTTTCTTACTTACTAGATAATAGTTAGCAGCTTTCTAGCTATATTAGAGCCGCAATTAGCCTATTTTAGGCGTCTTTTTAGCTAGTAGTTAAGCCTTTTAGTAAGTTTACTATCTAGCAGGTAAAATTAAGTTATATTATAGCTAATTCTACTAATAGGTTTATTCTATTATAATTTCTCTAAGAGTAGAGTAAGGTAAGCGTATTATAAGAATTATTATAGAAAGGCTTCCTACTATTATAGGGGCTAGAGGGTTAGGGTTAGATAGGGAGAAGTAAGTTTAATATAGAGAAAATTAACCTTTAAGAATTGCGTGCAGTATAACCTTACACTGCTGCATTTAACTACTATAACGTGAAATAGAGTATGCATGCAAAGAATAATGCTTAGAATATAATATAATAGCGTTCTATTAACTTTAATTTAATTTATAAGCCGTAGTGGTGGCTTAAGGTAGATATAGAGAGGCTATAGAGTGCGCAGGCATAGAATAGAAATTACTTAAAGGGTTTAGCGTAAGAATAGCCTCGCGCTTAAGAATTAGTATAACTACTACTGCATGCAACTACTATAATATAGTATAGAAGAAATATATAAAGGATTATATATAATATATAATATAATAGTAATCTATTAACTTAGAATTAATATATAGGCTATAGTAGTAGTAGTAGTTATATATAAAGGGTTAGGGTTATTATAGGGGCTAGAGGGTTAAAGTTAGGTAGGGAGAAGCGAGTTTAATATAGAGAAAATTAACCTTTAAGAATTACGTGCAGCATAACCTTGCACCGCCGCATTTAACCACCATAACATGAAATAGAGTATGCATGCGAAGAATAATACTTAGAACGCAATATAATAGCGTTCTATTAACTTTAATTTAATTTACAAGCCGTAGTAGTAGCTTAAGGTAGATATAGAGAGGCCGCAGGGTGCGCAGGCATAGAATGGAAATTACTTAAAGGGTTTAGCGTAAGAATAGCCTTGTGCTTAAGAATTAGTGTAACTACTACTGCATGCAACTACTATAATATAGCATAGAAGAAATATATAAAGAATTATATATAATATATAATGCGATAGTAATCTATTAACTTAGAATTAATATGCAGGCTATAGTAGTAGTGGCAGTTATATGCAGAGGTAAGATTCTAAATAATAGAAGTTACTTAAAGAGTTTAGCGTAATGCCAGCCTTGCACTTAATAAAGACCTTAACTAGCGCTGCATAGAACCACTACAATATAAGGTTAAAGATATTTATAAGGAAAATTACTTATTATGCAATGCAATAGTATTCTAGCAATTTAGAAATATTTTATAGGCTGTAGTTATGGCTCTAGGTAGGTGTAGAGGGTAAGAGAAGAGGGTAGCTAGCAGCAGAGAGTATAGCCCTATAATTAAGCAGCCTTTCTACCGCTGCATATAATAACTCCTAGATATTAAGATACTATAATAGAGCTATAATACTATATGCAGTATACGCAATTAAATTTAAAGCATTATAGAAAAGGCGAAGTCCTAGTAGTAGGTGCCTATAGAGGGTAATAGATATAATAGAAAGGGTTTTGCGTTATAATAGCCTCGCCTTAGTATAGGTTGCTACTAGATAGTATTCTTATATAATAGAAATTTCAGCCGCATTAAATAAAATATATAAAGTAAAGGGCAGGATATAGTTTATACAACGTTTATAGATAAAGCAATTAATAGGGCTACCGCAGAAAGCCTTTCTACTAGGGCCCTTCCCCAGCGACCTTAACCGAGTGGCCGTATCTGTAAGGGGTGTTAAAACGGGTTAGGCGGGGTAAGCCCTATAATAAGAATATTAATAAATCCTTATTTTTAACTAATTACACTCCCTAACCGCTTTCCGCTCCTTAGCTCTATATTCTAAACTATTATTCCCCTTACTACTATACCTAGTAGTTAGTATAGGACGCCCCCGAAAGTACTAGAATAAAGAAGAGCGAAAAGCAGCTAAATTACGTTTAATAGTGGATTTGAACCAACGTAAAAGAGATAAAAAGAAGAGGGCTATAGACTAAACAGCTATAGTAGGAGAGGCTAGCAAGCCTACTCCTACTTCTATTCTAGATCTGTTTCTAATTATCTTTAAAAACCCTAGAGGTCTTTCTAGTATAAATATTAGGGCCCCTTATCCCACCCGCCCTGCGCCTACGCCCTTTTAATAACTAATTGCACCTTAGGAGCCTTTAGAGGAAACTATTGCATAACTTATAATTAGTATATCTTTTATAATCTCCTAGTATTTATAGTTAGGTTCTAATAAACTTAAGTAGAACCCGTCTTAATAGAAGAATTATTACCTTCTACCTCTACTTAATCTACGTAATATACTCCTCCGCAGCAGTCTACTTATAGTAGTACCCGTTCTACTATTCCTCCTCTATCTATCTAACCTACGTAATCTACGTAATATACTTCTCTATAGCGGTCTACCTATAGTAGTATCTATTCTACCGCTCCTCCTCTATCTACTAAACCTACCTAATATTCTACTCTAGGGCGGGCTACTTATAGTAGTACTTGTTCTTTCGCTCCTTTAACCTCTTAACCTACTTAACTAATATAACTTTCTTATACCTAGCAGTCTACTAGCAGTAGTACACGCTCTAGTAAGTTAAGAGCGGCCTAATATATACCTAAAATTTAAAGCAACATAGAATTAACGGAAGCTATAGAGTAAGATTAGAGTAATAGTAGTAAGTATGCTGTTATATAGACTATTAAGGGAGCAGCAGTTAAAGAAGAAGAAGAAGTAGCTAAAGAAAGTAAAGTAAATAAAGAAGTAGCCTAAGTAGATAAAGAAGTAGAAGAGGCAGTATTAGAGTTGCTGTTACCTATATCTTCCGCGTTGTCTCCTTATACACCTGCGTTACCACCGCCTCTAGATACTAGAGAGGTGTTGCCCTCTCTATTACTACCTTCCAGCGTAGGGACACCTCGGCAAGCCGTAAATAATAATAATAGAGCTCCGGGCTGGGTTCTACCCGCTATACGCTATCTCTGCAAAGTATTTCTTAAACCCGCAGCTATACTATATATATATACAGGCGTATATACTATCCTTGCCCTCTAGAATACTTTATAGACGGCTATAATACTACGCGCAAGTTTACGCGCTTAATAAACTATAGTAGCTTCTACTCCTGCATAACTAGAACTAATAATATAACGCTAAACACTAGCCCTTATTACTGTATTACTGCTCTATATACTCGCGCAAATAACTAACAAAGAGATTACAGCGGAATTATTCTTAGCGCAATAAAATAAGGCCGTAGAAGTGCTCTCTAGAATAGACGCTGCGGAATAAATAGATAAGGAGGAAATGCTAGCTAATATAAGTTGGTTTATGCAACTAGCGCACAACAACGGTTAGGTTTAGATGGAGTGGTACGCTACCTTATTATCTCTCCGCCTAACGCCAGTAACCGAGGTTATAGAAGAGGAATTTACCTAACTTAAGAATAAGATAGAAGCAGGTGCAGATATAGATAAGGTATTAGATAATAGAGTTAAAGAGGGTAGAGAAGGTATATATATGCAAGGATAGCAAGACACTATAGATAAATTACTGGGTTTACTTAACGAAGTTATACTAGAGAATTAAGGCAGTAGGGTAGATAATACAGCCTTAAATAGTGAAGGTAACAGCGAGATTATAGACAAAGTTATAGATAAGATAGACCCTAATAGGCAAGTATTATAAGCCCTATAGTTTATATAAAGCTAATATACGTAGGCATAATAATCTATTAGTAAATACTCTATATGTAGTAAGTATAATCTAATTAGCGTTAGAAGTCTAGTGTACTTACTATATATCTTAACTCTTTCTATTTAGATAATATAGTAGCTAATATTATAATATAGCAAGTAACTATATAATAGTTTCTTAGAGCAGATCCCTTAGCTAAGTTACTAGCTTTCTTCTGGCTTAGAACCTTCCCTCCTAATAAGAGCCTATTATAGCCAATACAGCCTTCTATCTAATAAGCCAACTAGAGCTATTATAGAGAGAGAATAATTCTAATAACTTTAATAATGTCCTATAGAAATTAATGTTAAGCGGAGAAACTAGTAATATAGAAACTCTAAGGCTTAGTTTTATAAGGTCTAAAGCTAGCTTTATAGCAAATAAAGAGATTAAAATCCAGCGAGTGTATAATATTAATAGCGTTATTATTGGCATCTCTACTTTAGCGGCCTATAATTTGTACTTCTTACTATCTCTATAACTATCCTTCCTCTAAAGTATTACTTAAAACTAACGCATTATAATACGCGGCCATAAGCTCTATATAATAAAGTAGCTTTGCATAGGGCACAGGTATAAGCATTAATTTAAAACTTACGTGTTTTTCCCCTAGATGCCAACACTAAATAAGCAAAAGGGCAATACTTTGCATCTACTAGATATAATGTAAGCAGCTTAGCTCAATAATATTATCTTACCTGTAGTAAAGTATACTCTAACACCTAATAAGTAGTAGCATATACTACACAGTTTTAATATTATATAGGGTAAAGCAAGCGTTAAGAAAGAAAAATATATAATATTATCTAGAGACTCTTATATTAATACTAAGTATATAATTCTATAGTGTTAACTCTAAGAATTCTAGAACTAAGTTCTTTATAACATAGAAAACTTTGCAGAAATAGATACTATACCTAAAGATTTATTTAAAGGAGTATTCCTAGTAGTCTCGGGTTATAATCTAAAAATGGCATATAAGTCCTTAAGTATAATTTAAAGTAGAGATTAGCTACTACGTACTTTAACTACTACTTTTAATAAAAACCCAATTAATATACTAGATAAGGGGATATAGATTAACTATAGATATAAAGATATCCTAACTACTAATTAGCTAGATACCGGGGTTACCCTTCTACGCAAAACTAGCTATAATAACTACTAGGCCACTTACTTCTACAACGGCGGAAAAGAAAAGATTTATATAACATTGTACCCCTACTATCTTATCTAGGGCGCGTTATCTCTAATAGTAGAGCTCTAAGTAGGTAACTATAGCTGTATTAGTAGTATAGTATATAATAAAATCTATAATAGTAATAAGATTATACTTAAGTTACCCGTTAAGAATATTACGCCCTTTTATAATACTTAACTAGAAGCTCTTACGTTCTTAACTAAAATAATTAAGCGGTGGTTTAAAGCGGCAGGTAGCTCTAGAGAATTATTAAAAAGAAAATAGCTTTAGGATAGTCTTGCTGCTATTCTCTAACGCCACTATACTATACTCTAGAGAGATAGACACTTATTCTATAGGGTTTAAACTAAGTTCTAAGTACTTCTTACTATACTTAAGCAACTTAAAGAAAGCGCAAGTCCTAAATTTACTATAAAGGATGGGCCGGACAATAGTAGTAAGCCTTATTACCCCTACTAGGTTCTTTCTATAGAAGAAGTTAATGCCTTTACTATTGTAAACCTTAATTGCTAGGTATTTCTTTTCCAGGTACTGTCTCTTTAGGTTACCCCGGGGCGTAATGCTAGGCATATAGTAATACTAGATAAATAGCTAGTAAATAGTTATTTAGCATCTCTTTATATCCGCCTTGCGTAAATTACTGCTAGATGTGGTAATCCTACTTAATTATCTATACTGTAGAAAAAAGAGTGGATAAATTAAAAAGACCCCTAGAATCCTGTAACCTTGTATAGCCTTAGGTTATTAGACTCCCTTAAGAAGTATAGCATAGCTTAGCTAAAGTTAGAGTACTTAGATTAGACAACAACGCCCCCACAACTTAGCCCTTAAGGCGTTAATTAACTGCAAGCCGGCCTTAGGAATTAATTCTAAGCTACGTTTACTAAAGCTTAGATTTAGGTATCTCTTACTAGGGAGAATATAGAGATGCGGTATCTATAGTATAGTATTGCAGCATAGTACACGCCAGCTATTTAACGCGAAAATAGGACTAAAGTGCAAAAAGATTGGCGATTGGCACCGCTATGGATAGGTAAGGCAGCTGCGCTTATTATTAAGGCATACTATACTAATATATACGAGCTTCTAAGTAGATAGTATATAGGAGAAGATAGAAATACTAAGACGTAATAGAAGAGTAAAGAACTACGCGACTAATTTCTTAAGAGTATTCTAAATAGATCTATAGTTGCGCTTTATCCTAATATGCTTATAAAGCTATATAGAAAGTTAGAACTTATAGTAAGCTACACCTACGTGTAGAATGTAGCTAGAAATAGTAATACAAATTATCTAAGGCACTTAACTAGACGCTGGATTAATTAAGTCTAGCCGCTATTTAATATTATAGATCCAGCTGCAGAAACTTAAAAATAGAACAACAGTCCCTTCCGCATAAAATTGCGAAGATTAAATGCAATAATTAGAAATGAAGCGTTACTAAAAACGGTAGAATAATTCCTTAATAATCTATAAGCAAGAGCCGCCTTATTACTCTAGGTTCTTTTAAGATATAATAACAACAAAATTTTAACCACGCGTTAAGCTAAATAAAACAACTCTAAAGATATATAAGATAATATTAGGGGAAGAGATATAATTATAAATATATAGTAGATCTATATGCAACTACTAAATAGCTACTACTATAAGGTAGCCTAACTAAGCTAATATATTAAAGAACAGGCTTAAGGGGGGGCAGTTAACCTTAGCATAGACGTAGTTGCAAAGGAAGTATAGAATATAACCTAGGGAAGCCCAGGAAAGTTAAAGATAATAATAATAGAGGATAATATTATAGGCCCTAGGGGTTAAGTTAATCTAAAACGTGTCCAGCTTAGGTTTAAGCACTATACACTAAATAGCCTAAGGGCTTATTTAGGCAGAATTCTAATAATTAAAGAATTCTAGAATTATTTAGCGATATAGAAGGAGTAAGAGGGGGATATAAGTAGTTAGTTATTAGATAAAGAGTATAAGTATAAAGAGAGTTTAGGTAACTACAGCTTAGAAATAGAGGACTTAGAGGACTTAGAGTAAGAGGCCTAGAAGAATAAGGCTTAAGTAGAAGAGTTCTAAGGAGTATATAGATTTAAGCGTTAATAGGTAGACTAGCAGGGGCGGCGTTATAAAGAAGAATTATTAATAAGGAAGATAGTAAAGTAATTAGTATAAGATATAAAGGGCGTTAGTAGAAAGGCTTCTAGCCAGGCTCTTATATAGTACGCAAATGCTTATCTAGTAGGTGCGTAGCGGTAATATATATAAGAAGAGAGGTAATAATAGGCGTGCTTAATATAAGTAGCAAAGGGCCCTAGCAGGAAGGCTTTCTAGCAAGACTCTTATACTGTAGGCAAATAGTTATACAACAACGCGCAATGTTCTATTAACCTATCTTAGCGTAGTACTATATTACTAGAACTAGGTAATATATAGCGTAGTATTATAGATTAACCGTAAATATTTATATATCGGCGAAATTAAGTAAAACGCTGATATATTTACACCCGCAATATTTTAACCTTATATAATATACAGCTATTACGTTAACCTTAAGAGTTAACTTAAGTAGTTTACTGTTAAAGGCTTAGCGTCTTAGCGGCCGGCGGCTATCGGCCCGGCCGCCCACGAACTTATCTACCGCCTGGCAGCTTTAACTTTCTTACTTCTATACTAACCTCTCCTTCTACACCACCGCACTCCTATTACTTCCACTTATCTAGCTACCTATAGAACAGTTGCGCGCTAGACCCTTACTTACTAGATAATAGTTAGTAGTTTCCTAGCTACATTAGAGCCGCAATTAGCTTATTTTAGGCGTCTTTTTAGCTAGCGGTTAAGCCTTTTAGTAAGTTTACTGTCCAGCAGGTAAAATTAAGTTACGTTATAGCTAATTCTGCTAACAGGTTTATTCCATCGCAATTTCTCTAAGAGTGGAGTGAGGTAAGTATATTATAAGAATTATTGCAGGAAGGCTTTCTGCTAGGGCCCTTTACTAGTCTTAGTAGATTAGTCTGCCTTAATTTTAAAGATGCGGCGGTAGAAAATGTCGAGAAAATAATAATACTAAAAATACCCGGCATAGTGCAAAGGGTCTTGGCAGAAAGCCTTCCTACTAGGGCCCTTTGCCTGCCTTCTTTCTTCTATTATTTAAAATAAGCTAACATATTAATAGACTAGCTATAAATACCTTAAGTAATAGGGACCCTAGCAAAGTAGTAGTAAAGGTTGCATTCCTGCGCATATTACCTGCAACTAACCTAGTAGATAGCTATAAGAAATAATCTACTTCTTCTAAAGTGCTAGAAGATCTAAATTCTACCTCCCTACTAGTTACTAAATTAAGGGTTAATGCCCATGTTAATTTAAAGCGCGATTAGCCGGCCACTATAATAGATCCGGAGACGCTTACATTAGCAAATAGTAAAGTAGTTTATCTAGATAGCGATAACTATAGTAATAACTCTAATATCCCTAAGAACTCTAATAAAGAGCAGGAGAAGCTTTAAGCGCTAGTTACTAGTACTAGAAAAGATAAAGAGTTAGAGAAGTTATAGGCCTTAGTAAACACGCTGTATGCTAGTAGAATAAAGTTAGCCAAGCTTTATAGTTAAATAAAAGCAGAACTTAAAGTAATTCTAGCTAAGCCTAATTTCTAAGCAATTTAGAATAAGTATAAGGATAGGTATTTAGACCTAAAGCGCGCTATGCATAGTTAGGATTAAGGGGCCAGTTTTACTACTATTCTAAACGCTTTTAAGACTGGCAAGTTGCATAATCTGCAGCGATATACTACTTCTTAGCCTAAGACGGATAACTACAAACCCGTGGATTAGGCAGCTTAATTTATTAGTTAATGCTTTAATTACTACCGGAAGCGGTTTAGTGGGTTTTTGCACAACCGCGCTAATATTACTAATAATAAAGCGCTTAGAATCTTCTTTAAATTAAAGAAAAATATAGAGTTTAAGAGTGGCCCGTCTTAAGCTAGTAGAACCGCCTGTACTAAGAACTAAATTAAGATATAGAATATTCTTTAAAAAATAAAGCTTAGTCTAGCACCGGCACCTAAGACCCCGGCCAAAACCATTGCTTATAGTAGTAAGAATATTAATAGGAAGCCTTTCCGTTAAGGCCCTTCTAGGCCTCCCTGTCGGCAGTTGCCCTCTTATTTTACTAAGGAGGAACTCGCGGCCATTAATATAGAGGTTAACGCAGACAACCCTATCTAGGGGTTATCTAAAGAGGAAATTGCTGCAAACCTAGTTAATAAGAAGAAAGGCAACGTTAATATTACTAGTGCTAAGTACATCACCGGCACTATAAAACAGGAGCTTAAGTTAGTAATTATGCATGCTAAGCGCACCGGAGCAATAATTAACTAGAACTCGTTAAAGTTTTAATACAACGCATATCGGGTAATTAGATAGATAGCAGGAGATTTTATATATACCGTTAAATAGCACCTAAATATGCGCGCTGTAGATCTAAATAAGGACAAGTATGCTAATCTAGACAGTATTAAACATGCCTAAGATATGGAGGCTAATATAAGGGCTACCGCTATTAATGTAAAGAATATTATCCCCTTTACTATACTAACCGCGGTAGATCTTACAATATAGAGTATACTCCGCCTTCTAATAACTAATAAAGCCTATTAGCTAGATAACCTAAAAGAAGTAATAAAGGCCCTACGCATTTATAACTATTAGAAACCCCGCCTTATTATAATAAATGGCAATATTTACTTAAGGTGGTAGTAGATTACTAGGGCTTACTATATATACTATATTATATAGAAAGGCTTTCTTAGTAGGGCTTTAATTATAGATAAGGTTAGTATTAGAAAGATATTTTTAATGGCTACCCTTATTAGATATGTAAGCAATTTCTCTTTAAAGAGTATTAATAGAAAGCCTTTCTACTACCCCCCTAATAGTTTCTCTTAGCATCTACTAATTTAATTATAGCTTATTACTAAGCGCCAGCGCAAAGTTATAGATAAGAAAGACCCCGGGCCGGCGAAGCCCTTCCTTTTTCTTGTGCCTTCCGTTTTAGTACACTAAATAGCGAATAAACTTGCAAAGTTTAGTTCTAAACTTAAGCTCTACATCTATTTATTAAAGGGCTAAGTTGCTTTCTATAGCGCTACGTTTCTATATAACACCTTAACCAGGGACCATCCCTTATTTAATACTAAAAATAAGGTAAATACTAAGAGCATCGTAATTGCCAGCTATTAGGTAATGGCCGGTTGGCACGGTCCCTAGCCCGCATTAAAGTAGTATAGCAACAATAATCTTACTAAGCTAAAGAATTAGGTTAAATATCGCCTAAGCTCCACCTAGCCCGGTCTCTTAAGTGGCTGTTTTAACGTCCAATTTATAGACAAGTGCTAGCTTATTAAAAGCAACTAAGTAAACCTCCACCTAACTGCGTTATAGCTTTACTTAGACTTTACTATGCTCTATAGTAGAACCCCGCTATATATAGGCATTACTAATATGCCTGCTTATATATCTTTTATAGAACTAAGAGATAAGCATCTATAATTCCGCACGTACTGCTTAAAACCCGGTAAAGCTAAGTTTATTCCGGGTACTAATAATCCGTTTAAGCTTCCTAATAACTATTTAGGTATAATTTTCTAGTATACACGCAAGGCTTTTAAAAATTTTATTCTGCCTTTATTTAACCCGTAAGTTATTATATAAAGGGCCCTAGTAGAAAGGCTTCTAGCCAGGGCCCTTATCTCTCCTCTTATTTACTTTAATTTTCTAATATTTCTCCAGGATTATACAGGGGCTTTATTTGCGCTTAATTTTTAGCAAGTATATAATTACTTGCTTATACCCTTCTACATGCCTAAATAATTCTACTAATCCTGCCACCCGAATTAGAGAATTACTTCCGCGGTTAGTTACGCGAGTAATTAAGCTACAGCCTATAAAACTAGGCCATATTATCTATGCCAATAAATCGCCAGCCTACCTTAAGTTATTAATAGTTCCTACTAAGAACCGCGTAGGCTAGCGCACCTATGCATTTAACGCATGCTCTATGCGTGCTTTTAACCTTATAAGTACTGCGCCATTTTTAGTCTACTCTAAGCGCGCCATAATAGTATATCCGCAAGAGAAGGTTTTAGATTTAGAAGGCAATAAGATTAAGGACGGCCCGAAAATTATCCCTCTTAAGAATAATGGCGGTCACTAGTTAAAGGAAATAGACGTTTTGCGAGGCATAATAAAGTAAATTGCCCGGAATAAGAACGTCTAAACTAACCCTAATTAAAAAGACTTTAAAGTAAAGTCCGCATCCTTTTATTATATTGTCGCCCTTTTTATCTATAATGCCCCTAAAGTGGCTATACTACTATACTATTTAGCTAACAACGTTATTAAGCGTATAGAGAAGGTTATTATCTAGACTAACTACCTGGATAAGTAAATAATTCTTGCTAAGATTATTAACTATTATAAAATAGATGCTTATATATTAGCCTCTAATCTCTCTACTACTAACCGGGACAACCTTATCTTAGTGTTTAACGACCCTAACTCTAAAGTAAAGATCCTTATTACTAGTTACCAGGCTAATAGAGCTAGGCTTAATCTATAGTCTACTTACTATAATATATATCTTTTTAACCCTACAGGCTCTATTTAGATTAAGAAGTAAATAATAGCGCGTTTATATAGGATTAGCCAGAAGTTTACTATTATAGTAACTGCGTTCTTTATCCAGGACACATTTAATGCCTTTACTCTCTCGCGCTAGGTGTAGATAGCGCTTCCTAGTCTTACTGCTGCGTTAAACACTAACTAGATTAAGGTGGAGGGGACCTCTAAGGAAAAGCTAACCCTAGATAGCCAGTATGCGTAGGTAACCTATAATAATAAGAGCATTACACCCCGCCTTATTATAGGCGAAATAGATATTTTAAATATGCCGGTAGAATTATATATTAAGCGCTTTAACTCCCTATAAGATATCCTTATATTTCTAATAACCCTTACGCGAGGCAATATAACTTTTTAGTCTAGTGGGTTTAGTAATAAGTTCTAAGAAGAATAAGCGTACGAATTCACCAAATTGGAATTAGAAGAAGAGTAGGAGAAGGGTGCAAGTAGAGCGCCTAAGAAACCGCGTGTTAATAAGCTAGGTTTAAGGCTTAAGCGTTATCCTGCAAGCAGTAAGTTCGCCCTTATAGGTTCTAGCGGGAAGGCTTCCTGCTAGGGCCCTACTTGCCTCTTTATACTTTGCTAATTCGTGTTTTATAGTAAAAGCCACCCTAAAGCTAAAGCTAAAGACGCTAGAGCAATAAAATAGTAAAGCTTTAAAGTAGAAGCGTAAAGCTAGTACTATACCAGCGGCTGCTATTAAGAAGCGCAAGCCTAACCCTAAGTCTACTATTATAGTTAAAGACTTAGATTCTACTAAATCTAATATGCCCACCCCTATAAAGAGCGCTACTAGAAATGCTTATACCCCTTTTATCCATTAACATAGGCCGGAGCGTAACCCTTTGCGTTAAGTACCCGCTATTTTTAGTAATATAAACGGCGATAACCCTTTTAGTAGGCTAAATAGTAATAACTCTAAAGGTAAAGAGTATAAGAATAATACTTTATTTCTTGTAAAGTATATAGGTAAGAATTCATTCTAGGGCCTTTTTAGAAAGCCTTCCTGCTAGGGCCCTTTAGTATCGCCTATTATATTGCTTAAGTGCTAACTATTATAGCAGCTCCTACTTCCACCCGTTAACCTACTTTAACCCTACCTTCTAGCCCTCTTAGCACCTTTAATAGACGCCTTATTAGGACCCCTTCTATAGACCCCGTCCCGTTGCCTAATATATAGAAGAAGAGGCAGCGCGAAATATCTACTATCTCCTCGCAGGATTCTATAGATGATCTAGTTTTTTATTTACTACTAAAAGCTAATATTAATATAGATAATAAGCAGAATAAGAAGAATATTAAAACCCCCGACGTTAATATAGAGAACGTCCCGTCTAAGACTAATAAGTAAAACGGGGAGTATCTTAATAATTACCCGGATTTTACTACTATACCATCTAAAGTTGCCTTTAAGCGTAATAGCAACTATAGTAGTAACTTAGATAACCCGCTAGAATTTATAGAAGGGGCCTTGCAGCCAACCCTAAAGACTATATCCTCTAGCAATACTAATAAGAGTTGGAAGCGCTAAGGCGCAAAAAAGAAGCCTACTATAAAGAAGGATAAAGCAGCTAAGAAAGACCCTATATCTAAATCCCTTATATATCGTCCGTATAAGTATATAATAAAGAAAGAGATTACTAAGTAGCGCCCTTAGCGCGAAAGGAAGGCTGCTAAGAAGAAAGCTGCCGCGTAGAAGTCTGCAAACTCTACTAGACCAAAAATAGACCTACGCAGGCGGAAGAATAATTCTAACGTCGGCCGACCACCCGCGGCATTAGGTGCAGATACCGACCCTAATAGTAAAGAGGATGGTAGTAAATTAAAGGGAACTAGCATAGCGCCGGAGAAGTCTAATAGTAAGGTATAACTAGTAGGGTCTTTATAGAAAGGCTTCCCGTAGGGGCCCTTATTCTACTTTTTAGATTTAGTTTAGTATCTCTTAATATCTTTTTCTTTTTCTTTCTAACGGTTCTAATTAGGACTACTTTTCTTGCTATTAGTTTGCACCTACTTACTTAGTACTGCCAACTTTTTACTATTCTAATTTCTTACTTGCGTTCCATCCCCTACCCCCTAATAGTTAGCACTGCTCTATAGTAGTAGTATACTTTATACCCTTAAAATTTCCTAGTTTATATTTAGCCTCTAGATAGCGGCTTACTTAACTATAGAATATAGCGTAATATTCACCACTATAACTATGCCTTGCGTATCTTATATATAATATAATATTTATTTTATTTATCTATATTATAGGGGGCGGTCTTATCCGCTATAGTTTATATAGTTAGGGAGGGTAATTATATTCTAATACTGCTCTGTTATATCTGCACTATTAATATGTGCTCCCTATCTTTTTTATAGTAAAGAATCTACTATTATATACCCTGCAATTTAACCCTCTTTACTAATATTAGTTATACAGCTAGGCTAAGTCCTCTCTATAGACCCTATCTATTAATACGCTGTATATAACTTTATTCTACCTATAGTTCCCTAAAGCGTGTATTATTATATAATGCCTAAACTAACTAGAAGAAGAGTTATTTGCATATATTGTTGTTAAGTCTTTAGCATGCTAGGCGGCGGAAGGCAATTTAGGTATCGCAGTTGTACTTTCTAGTTTATTGGCGATGTATTTAGACCTGCTTATTATTAGTAAGGATAGTAATCCTTAAGGGGTTACAGTCTTACCATTTATCGCTTTTAATATAACTTTCCTTCTTCTTGCAGTTATAAATAGTCTCTATATTATAAATAGAACTGCTCTTTTATTCTAGTATTTTCCTTTGCTTCTATTCTTATAGCCGTCTTAATAAGCGCTTTAGCTGTATAAGCTTCCTTCTTGCAACCAAATCTAGGGTGGCATTTGTAACCTTGCGCCTAGATAGGGTATTAGGTGTGGTAAGAGGAGAAGCTAACCGCTCTATTAGGATATATATATCGGGCAGACGTAGATATATCTACCCCTGCCGAACGTCATCCTTAGCATTTAGAGTTGCTGTGCTGCTGCGCGTTAACCTTAGTGTGCCGGGCTATATTTTATATACTTTAGCCTAGTTTAGGGTTGCAGCCGTCTCTATATTAGGTTAGGCCGCTTCTTATCTTATAAATATCTGCTAGAACGCTCTAGGAAGGATGTATATAGTATACTAATTAAGACTTGCGTATAGTATTATGCGTGGGCTGCTGCTATACTATAAGGGATAGATAGTAGTTAGAAAAAGGTTTAATGCGCTAGTTTCTATTAATCTTAGCATATTACGTGCTAACTACTTATATTATACCTATACTTATAATTAACCTTTAAAGGTTAACTCTATATACTATACATAAATGGTAGCTCTAAGAGTTTTATTTTATTACTATACTATATATATATTTTACCTTAGGCGGAACTAGTAGGTCCCTATAATATACAGTTTACGTAACTATACCCTGCGTTGCTTTAGCGCCCGCCTAATTTACTCTTCCTCTCTTTTCTTACTTCTTTAGCTTATTCCTCTCTATACTATAGCTATAGGCAAACTAACAGCTAGAACTAGCACGGGAGAGACTCTTAATTGCATTTAAAGCACTTTAGAGAGATAGATTAATAGTGCGTAAAGTTTTAAAGCCGGCAGGCTATAGAAATACCCATGTAACTAACTTAGAAGAGCAGTACGCTAAGAATGGCACCGCTATAACAGGCATACTAATGGGCTCGGGTACTATTACTTAGAACCCTCTTTTTAACCCTAATACACCCAGCAATGCCGCAGATCTTACCGCACAAAACGCTAGAGAGGAGTCCTTATTATTTATTTCTAAAATAACTCCTAAGCTAGCTAATATAGACTAACCCTACACGACTAAACCGCTTACTGCGGAGGACACTGCCGACCCTACCTGCATCTGTGCCTAGAGAGAAGCACTTCTTGCAACTATCTAGAATTAAAATGGAGGTTCCCTCTTTAGTAATAGCCTAGGCACGCCTACTAATACTGCTCTTAATATGCAGCCTACTATAACTAAGTCTTAAACTCTCTATAACTATGCTAACCCCCTATTCTAAGCTACTAGAGACAGCGCCCCACCTTCTAAGTCTAATATTAATATTAAGCCTAAACCAGCCGACGAAGTTAACATAAAGATTAAGCCTAGTATTAAGATTAAGCCCGGCCTTATAAGCAGCCTAGATACTACAAGTTTTTTAAGAATAATTCTAAGAATAAGGAGCTTCTGCGCTTGCGGATTAATATAGAAGAGAAGAAGGTAAGGGCTGTATAAATAAGGTTTAAGGCTATAGCTAGAGAGCGGAAGCAGCAGGGCCTAATCTACTCCTAAATCTAAACCTTAGACGGGAGCAGCAGTGCTCTAATCTATCCCTATCTCTACGCGCTTATTAGTAAACACCCAACTCTTTATCTAGCGCTGCCAGGCCCTCGCTATCCCCTAACCCATCTTCTCCTTTAATAGTAACGCGTCCCTGCCCTTCTAGAACTGCACCCTAGCCCTCCACGCTATCTACGCAGAAATTATCTAATAGGCTTTACTCTTTTACTTTACCTTACTCTTATTTTCTTCTTTAATAGCTTTATCTCTACTCTTCTACTATTAGTCTTATCTTCTTCTACTATAGCGGAGCCTCTAGACCTAACCCCTAGTAATAGCACTAGTTTACCCTTTACTACTATAGTAAAACCTAAAGATTTATCTTCCATTACTACTACTACCGCGTTGCTAACTTGCAAGCCCTAAAATTGCGGACATTATAGAAAGAAAGCCACTCTAAGGTGCAGTTGCTACGCTAGCGTTATCTACTGCAATGTGGATTATTAAAAGGCTAACTAGAAATTATCTAATATACCGCCTTCTTGCATAAAGGTTGTTGCACCGTAATAAGACTTCTGTACTTTAGCTTAAATTTACTAATAGATAGTAAAGAGCGTAAAGTTTAGTAGATTATCTAAGGGGTAGAAATTAAAACGGGCTCCAGCTCTATTATGTAACTATAAGCGGCGATACACTTTACCTCTTATAAACTTAGCCCGCTACGCATAAATATAGAGTCTCTCCTACCTAAGCACTAAAGAATAACTTCTAGTAGAGTAGCTATAGCTACCCCAGCTTATATAGATTAAACTAGCACCCTACCTTAGCCTTTTTAGGCTAGCCTTTAACCTTATATATACACCAGCGTAGGCAGTAATAATTATTCTTATCCTTTCTTTATACTAAGCTTAATTACTACGCCGCTTTCTAGCTTTAAGAAGAAAAGAAAGATAGAGGTTGTAGCTTTCCTTAGCAGTTAGAACTCTACCCCGCCGTTAATAGATTAGATATATAGAGGCTCTATTCTAGGTGCCCTAAGCGTGCTATAAAACCTTCTTAGTATTAATAAGTTTAAGAAGTAGTATAAAGCCGCCGTTGCCGCCGCTAGAGCCTAAGCCTAATCTACTCTCTAACCTATTTCTATCTCTATACGCTTATTAGCAAACACCTAGCTCTTTATCTAGCGCTACTAGGCCCTTACTATCCCCTAACCTATCTTCTTGTTTAATAGTAACGCCTCCCTACTCTTCTAGAACTGTACTCTAACCCTCTATGCTGCTAGCTCCCCCTACTCCCTTACTACTACTAGCCCCTTTACCTCTAAGAAAGAAGCTAAAGAAGCCGCCTCTACTCTTAGCCTTGCCCTCCTCTCCTCTCTTAAAGCCTTAGGTATAGTCTCCACCCCTAGTAAAACTAAAAAATATACTTTAACTCTAACTCCTACTACTACTACCCCTAAGGAACCCTAGGAAAACTTTACTAGCATTTTTATAGAATTCTACTAAGCCTTTAAAATCTCCGTCCCGACCTTTACTAAGTTTAAAACCGGCACCTACTTCTCCGCTAAGCTATTGCTGGCCTTACACCGCCCGGAGGACGCCCCCTTTAGCGGCCGCGCTATGCTCTACCTATTAAAGAAAGCGGCTTATATAGCTATAGTAAGGGAGGCGGTACTCTAGCTATATATAGGGATAGCTGCCCGCTATATATAAGCCCGCGTCCGCAAAGAAGTAGTAGAAGATAGCAGGGGGTTCTAAGGACGCCGCGGTGCAGCTGCCGGGCAGTGCGGCGGCGCGGGTGCTAGCGCTGGCGAGCGAGCTAGGGCTACCGCAGCCGGAGTATTAGTAGGCGGCGCTAAGTGCGCTGGCGCCGGGGCTATCTATAGTAAGTAGTTTATTCCCGGGGAGTAGAGTAGACGGGGAGAATAGGGTAGTAGTAATAGTAAGGTATATAGTTAGAAAGAAGGCGGTAAGGGAAAAGTATACGCGGTTAATAGTAATAGAGTTAGAAGAAGTATTAGAGAGGAGGAAGGGGGTGTTAGGAAAGGTATTAGAGGAGGGGAAGAGGGAGGTAGAGATAAGGGAGGGGGATAAGAACTATTATTCTTATTAGGAGTATAGAGAGATATATAATAGAAACTTATTTATACTTACTTAATTTAGGTTATAGTAGGGGAAGCATATTAGAACTATAGTAAGTAGAAAGTATAATTACTACCGCAGTAATATAAGGGTTACTATAGAAAGGCTTCCTATAAAGGCCCTATAAAAAATATTAGTATAATATATATATATAAAAAAGATATATAAATTTATAATTAAAAGGATCTCTATAGAAAGTCTTCTAGTAAGAACACTATAATATATATTAAAATAGATGTAAACTTAATAGAATTTAAAGAAGTGTTTTATACTATATACTAGTATATAGACATATATTACGCCTAATAAGACTAATAGAAATGTTTCTATACTATATACTAATGTGTAAGTATAGGGTACGCCTAATAAAGCCTTAATAAATATTTCTATAGTATATACTAAGATAAACGTATATAGTACGCCTAATAAAATTTTACTAAATGTTTCTATACTATACGCTTAATAGTAGGTATACAGTACGCATCTAGGGATTTTAGTAGATGCTTCTATACTGTACGCTTACTAGTAGGTATACAGTACGCGTAACGAAATTTTACTCGATGTTTCTATACTGTACTGTTGGCCGCCCGCTAGCACGGGGTTAGGGTTAGGGTTAGGGTTAGGGTTAGGGTTAGGGTTAGGGTTAGGGTTAGGGTTAGGGTTAGGGTTAGGGTTAGGGTTAGGGTTAGGGTT